>CAUOFW020006868.1:0-22806 GCA_963454935.2 Ilex paraguariensis | reverse complement strand
TCGAACTTTTTTTGTGGTGGATTCTATTTGAGGTGATATTGGTAAAGAATGACCTATTTGGTCTATTGATTCCGTGTTAAACTCATCTAAGTTTGTTCCGTTGTTCAAGAGATTGGTGAAGTAATATTCATATTCAAATGATTTCATACGTAATGCCTAGAATTCAACCTAAACATACATTATTCATGTAATTTTACCCACAACATACTATAACAATAATTCTAATAAAATTTCAAATAATACAAGTTAATAGTAATTTAACACTCATCCACTTCAAATAACAAAAACCAATTGATAATAGCAATTCAACCAAAACATTGTATAAATTTAAACACAAATTAATAGTAATTTAACCACCTATTTAACCAAAAATTAATAGCAAATTAACCACCTATTTAATCACAAATCAATATCAAGTTGACCGCCTATTTAACCAAAAATTAATAACAATTAACAACAAATCAATACTAATTTAACAACCTATTTAACCAAAAATTAATAACAATTTAATCACAAATCAATACTAATTTAACCACCATTTACCCAAAAAATCAATAACAAAAATCAATAAATCAATAAAGATGGGTTTTAGCATTTAGTTGGGGAGCAACTGCCAGCAACAAAAAGCAGCAAGGAATGGAAGGGTAAATGAATACTTGGTTGTTCACAGTTAAAGAAGTTCAGAAGCCAGCAAGGAGCAGCAAGGAATGGAAGGGGAGATGAATACTTGGTTATTCACAGTTAAAGAAGTTCAGAAGCCAGCAGCAGCAAGGAATGACGAGCAAATCTAGCCTTTCCAGATCTGGCGAGCATGAAAACCTCCTAAATTTTGGCGAGGAAGATGGCTAGTGAGTTGAAGTTATTTTAGAGTGAAACTCGCCAAAATAGTTAAAAAGGAGAGAAAGACTAGTGGGTTGGAGATGCTCTTAAGTGACATGCTCTAACTCAACTCAAGCCACAATGACCATTTTTGTTGAGTTTGAGGGAATAGTCAACGCAAACCTAAACACCATGTAACAAAATTAAAAAAAAAACAAAAACCCTCATCTTGGTTCCACGTGGCAAATCCAAATCCCAAAACTAAACACACCCAAAAGAAAGACAGAAGAAAGGGGGGGGGGGGGAAGACCTTTCAATTCTGACTAGAAAATAAATAAGAGACTCCGGGCATGAAACTCCTACCATTGCGAAATTTGGGATGGTCTGATATAATAATTACAAAAATAAATAAGTTTTGAATTTAAGTGTAACAATTAATATTCTTCAAGACAGATAATAACACAATCCAGGCAACCATGAAATCCCATCCCATGTATTGAATGCTGCGATGCTAGATGTGTGTCCAACCAAAATGAATAGCTTACAACCTAGTAAATTCTCTCTGCTGTGGAGACTGGACGCAGGAAGACAACAATGGCAGTTATGTTATCTTTGCCACCACGTTCAGCAGCTTCAGTCGCCAATCTCTTTGAGCACATCCCAGGCTCTTTCACAGTGTCCCTAATTATGCTTACTACTTCTTCATTGCTCACAACATCCAGAGCCCATCGCTAGCAATTACCTGACAGTCAAAACACATACACTTCAGCCGTTGAGGCAAATGCTGTCACAACCATTATTTTTTTTAATAAATCAAATTCAAGCCTCCCTCCAACAAAACATAAAACAACAGTCAGTTATTCTCGGTTTATCTTTGACAAATGACATGTTTTCTTCCCCAATTGGTTCCCATCAAAAGATTGTTCATTCTTAAAGCAATACATGAAATTCTATTTAGTTCCAAAAAGTGACAACGTGCCATTGATTTCTTCATTGCAGCTCACCACAATCTTGAAAGCTTTTCAAAAATAGAGCCCTTTGAGCAAAATCCTATATTTGAAAGCACTCGAAATGAAGTCATGAAATGGAGCACAATTAGCTAGAGAAGCGCATGCAACATGCCAAACTGAGCAGCTTTTGACTGGAGTGAAGCCTTTCCTTTTCAACAATCTAATATGAAGCCACCACTATCTGATGATTCTGAACCATTTCTTAAGTGAAATAATAGTATCCAGCATTGAATAACTTTCAATTTTTTCCTACCATGTAAATTGACTATAGTAGGACTAGTTGACTGCTCTGACACAAACATCCAATTGCAAGAAACATTAATGGGAAAAAAAAAAGAGAAAAAAATCTTGGACACTACTGCAAGAACTGGTAAGACTTTGCAAGAAAAGCAGAAGAAATAACAAATGTATATCCAGATATGATTAGAAACCATCTAAGAAAAATATATTCCTTATATTTCTGGTAAACATCTACAACTGAACAAAGCATATGCAAAGTCCAACTTTGCAAATTTTGTCTTAAAATAGTAGCACTTGTAGGCAATTTTAACGACAAAACAGATATAGTGGACAAAAAAAGAACCGGTTCTGAATCTTCCACTGTTTGTTTTGGGCTTTTAGGAGAATGGAGGTTCAATCGTGATCAGAAAATGGCCCTAACACCTGAATTAAGTCAGATCAAGGGAGATGGTTGGTTTCAAGAAAACCTAAGAACTTTTTGGGAGTAGGCCCATAACCAAATAAAATTATAGCTGGCCAGGTATGATCCTTCTTTTAAATTTCAAACAGCCTCTTACCCAAAAGTAATATTTATCATTGCTCATATCAAACTGATTGCAGCTCTACCCGAAATTTAATTGCATCACAAGCACATGCATAACTAATTAATCCCAGATAAGAACAGTTTACCAAATAAAGGTTCTTACAATGTATTCATCCTCCACAGACAGAATGGTCTCAGTAATCTCAGGTTCAGCAGTTACAGCAGGCTTTAGATCATCATCACCTATGGAACGTGTAACCTGTTAGAAGAAGAAAAGAGTCAAGAATCTAGACGTTAATAATGAATTCTCAGTGACAACTCATGCATGTTTTAGCAGTTAACCACAATATGCGTGTCCAACTCCACATATTATAGATCGCATATATTTATTTAGTGAGCAAAGTTTCTTCAAATCCATTATGAATTGTCTGTGTGATGTAGGACAACTTTGTAAAATAAAAATAGGGACTGTTTAGGAGCTGTGAACAGTAACCGCGAACAGTAATGAGACTGTGAACAGTAATTTTGGCTAGGAATCACTCCTAGGATTCCGTAGGCATCACACAACTTAAAAAACATGTAATTGCCGAAAATTCTGAATATCTCTCTTCATCTATTATTAAAAGTAACACTAACTATATATAGAGTTTTAAGTAATCCTAATCCCAAAAAATTAGGATTCCAAAGTCTCTACAACTTCAAAGACACTAAGTCCCTACAAATTAAAAAACTAAAATTAATTAGAACTAGGACTTTAAATTCTAGAATATTTAATACTAGAATTTGACCAAAAAATATGACTTATTCCAAAAATTCTGAAAATTACAAAAATACCCCTAACACTAAAAATATTAAAATGACATATAAAATATTAATACTAGCAAACTAACTCAAAGCAACTAAAAATAAGACTCTATTTATGCTTTATGCAAGCTCCCAAGTAGACTCCTCATCATCCAACATGTGCCAAATTAAAGCTCGAGCCTTGGAAGCATCTTTTTCTCGTCTTCTATAAACTTTGTAAGGTTGTTGCCATTTGTCCCCATCATCTCTCCCCAGCTTAAAAAAACTCGACCTAGGCGAGTTAAATGCATGAAACCGTTCATAGAAGTCAGGGTTTAGACATTGAAACTCATTATCAGTGATCCACATGCAATCAAAAAGTGGACGCCCCTTCCATTTGATGAGATACCTTTGATAGCCACCTCCTCTAGTAGACACAAGTTAATGATCAATAACATCTTCAATCTCTTCCTTCACCTGTGGAGCTAGTGGGAGTTTAGCAACAGTAATATCTGTAGGTGTATCATCATCATGCCCTCAATATAAAGATCCTCAATATTGAAGACATTACTTAGCCCCATATTTTCCGGCAAGTTAAGAACATAGGCATTAGAGCTTATTTTCTTCATAATCTTGTAAGGGCCAGCACTTTTTGAATGAAGTTTCTTGTATGCACCCTTAGGATACCTTTCAGGCCTAATACGGACCATAACCATGTCTCCTTGAATTCAGCAAACTTTTTTCTCAAATTAGCATGTACTTTGTAGCTGTCGTTGCTTGTTGTAATCCTTCGTTGCACTTCATGTATCTCATGCATATGTTTGGCAAAAACATCAGTTTCAACACTAGGACGAGCCTCTATGGGTAAGGGAACCAAATCTATTGGTTTCCTAGGAAGTAAACCTATCACAATTTCAAAGGGGCTACGACCTGTAGATCGATTAACAGAACTGCTATAAGCAAACTCAGCCATAGGAAGTACGTGGTCCCAATTAGCAACATGATCACCAACAAGGCAGCAAAGGAGATCGCCCAAACTTCGATTAACAACCTCCATTTGTCCATCAGTTTAAGGATGAAAAGAGGAGAAAAACTTCAGTCTTGTATTCAGCAATTTCCATAAAGTTCTCCAAAAGTAACTCATAAATTTCACATCATTGTCCTAGACAATTGTTTTAGGTAGCCCATGAAGACGAACAACTTCTTTAAAAAAAGTTTAGCAATATGGATGGCATCGGATGTCTTTGAACAAGGAATAAAATGAGCCATCTTCGAATATCGATCCACCACCACAAAGATAGAATCATGACCCCGAAAGATTTTTGGCAACCCTAGGACAAAGTCCATACTTAAGTCTTGTCATGGTTCATGAGGAACAGGTAATGGCATGTACAAACCTATATTTTTCTTCCTTCCTTTTGATATTTGACAAGTCCGACATCGAGAGACAACTTTGGCTACATCTCGCTTCAAACTTGGCCAATAATAACCGTCTTCAACCATGACAATGGTTTTATCTCTTCCAAAATGACATGCTACCCCTCCAGAATGCAGTTCCCGAATCACTTGTTCACGTAGAGATGTGTTAGGCAAACAAAGACGAGTTCCCTTGAAGAGATAACCGTCATGCAAAGAAAAATCTGAATATGTTACATGTTGTCCAACCTTCAAATCAGTATATATATTGCAGAAATCTTTACAAGATGGGTAGTCCCTTTTAAGTAAATCAAAGCCTACCACTTGTATAGCCATTGAGGAGAGCATAAGCACCTTTCGACTTAGTGCATTAGCTGCCTTATTCTCAACACCGGCCTTATGTTTGATCACAAAAGTATATTCTTGCAGAAAAGAAATCCATTTTTCATGTCGATGATTCAACTTCTTTTGGGACTTGATATATTTAAGTGCTTCATGGTCGGAGTATAATACAAATTCCATGGGAATGAGATAATGTCGCCAATAACGAAGTACTTGCACCACAACATAAAACTCTCTGTCGTAACTAGAGTACTTTTGTTTCGCCTCATTCAACTTCTCGCTAAAATAAGCAATAGAATGGCCTTCTTGACTAAGTACACCACCAATTCCCACATGTGATGCGTCACATGCTACCTCGAACACCTTTGAAAAATCTAGAAGTTGCAAAACTAGAGCTTCAGTCATTCTCTTCTTGATATCTTCAAAAGCTTGAGAGGCAAGCTTGGTCCAATTGAAGTGCCCCTTCTTCATACAATTAGTGATTGGTGCCATGATGGTGCTGAAATTTCTAATAAAGCGCCAGTAAAATGTGGCCAGCCCATGAAAACTACGGACTTCATGCAAAATGGAAGGAGTAGGCCACTCACGAATAGCTTTCACCTTGTTTGGATCAGCTTCCACACCTTTAGAAAAGATAACAAAACCCAAAAAAACTGTTTTCGGACTCATAAATGAACATTTTTTTATGTTTATGTACAGCTTCTCTTGACAAAGAACTCTCATAACTTGTTGGAGATGAAGAAGGTGCTCCTCCATAGTCTTGCTATAGATTAAAATATCATCAAAGTAAACAACTAAAAAGCGACCAATGAATGGTTGAAGTACTTGTGTCATAAAACGCATGAATGTACTAGGGGCATTGGAAAGACCAAATGGCATAACTAGCCGCTCATAGAGTCCATCTTTTGTCTTAAAAGCAGTCTTCCACTCATCTCTGGGTCTTATGCGTATTTGATGATATTCACTCTTCAAATCTATCTTTGAATAGATAATAGAACCAGCCATCATGTATAGTAGATCATCAAGGCGAGGAATAGGAAATCGATACTTGATAGTAATCTTGTTAACAACACGACTATCAACACACATACGCCAAGTACCATCTTTCTTCGGTGTAAGCAAAGCGGGGACAGCACATGGACTTAAACTATGGCGAATAGAACCTCTGGACAGCAACTCATCTACTTGTCTTTTAAGCTCGGCATGCTCACTTAGGTTCATGCGATATGCTGGGAGATTAGGCAATTGAGAGCCCGGTGCAAAATCTATTGCGTGTTGGACATTACGCATGGGAGGGAGCTCATTAGGCAACTCTTCTGGAGCTACATCAGAAAATTCGGACTGCAACTTTTGCACTTCAAAAGGAACATCAAATTTAGCAGCAACAAGCGATTTCTTCACTTCCTTAATCACTATAGCATAAATAACATTTGGGCCTTTGTTTTCCAATTCAAATTGTTTCTTTGACAGGATGTGAATAGGTCTTTGCTTGCCCTCAACAACACACTTGGGTTTCGATTCCTCATATTTTTTTATATCATCATGTGACATAGGCTTCAAAACAATAGTCCTCTTTCCAAATAGAAAAGTGTAGGTGTTTTCTCTTCCACAATGCTTGACATCTCGATCATAGAGCCAAGGTCGGCCAAGAAGGATATGAGTGACTTTCATAGGAATCACATCACATAATATAGAGTCACTGTATTTTTCACAAGAAAAAGAAACGAGACATCGTTGAGTTACTGGTATAGAAGTGTTATTAATCCAAGCTACTTTGTATGGTTGAGGGTGTGGTTCCACCGGAAGCTTAAGACATTCAACTGTGGATGTTAACACAACATTCATACAGCTTCCACCATCAATAATAAGCTTTTTAGCTTGATTTCCACAACGAACCAGCATCTGAAAAATAGAAGTGCGTCGCTAATCTTCTTGCTCCACTTTAGGGGCAGCTAGAATGCATCTCATTGCGGAAAGAAAAGAAGTATCCTCTTCGTCTTCCTCTAAATCATCAGCAATATATGCTCCATAATTAAACGAATTCTCTTCATTCGTATCCTCGTGTGGTTGCTCTTCGTTCTCATCTTCCGTCCCAATATGTAGGTTGTTCTTCTTTGGACATTGATAAACCATGTGTCCTGGCTCCCCACACTTGAAACAAACATTCCTCTTGTCTCTCCGGTTTGATTTATTAGTCATAATACCTTTACCTTTAAGATCAGCCACATTTGAGGAAGAAGCTTGTAATCCACTTGATTGATTGAATGGTTGATTAGGTGTTGTCCTTGAGCCATGGTTTGCATCATTAGGCCTCTTTATTGCTGTCTCCCCGGCTTGAAACCCCACTTTTCTAGTAGGAGGGTATCTCAAGTACTCTTCCATGTCAAGCGCCACTTGGAATGCATGCTCCACACTATATAGGGGTTGCCGAAGTAATTATCGCTTTAAATCAATCCGTAGACCAGCTTTAAATCGAGTTAGTGTTTGACAGGAATCTTCCAAAACTTGGCTTCGAGTCTTAAGTTCATCAAACCTTTGCATATATTCTACCACCGACATGCTGCCCTGTTTCAAATTAACTAATTGCTCACATAATTTATCATGATAATTGGCAGGCATATATTTCTCTCTAAACTTTGCCTTCATCTCTTGCCATGTGTTTATAGGAGGTTGTCCCAATCTTCTTATATCCCCTTCCACGCCAGTGCACCAAACTTTTGTCAAGCCTACAAATTAATCTTAGCAAATCTTACTCTCTGGTTGTCCGTCATATCATACCAATCAAAGTATTCCTCGATTGAAGAAAGCCAATCGGAAAACACGGTAGGATCTACCCTTCCTTCAAAGTTTGGAACATCCATCCTGACTTTTTTTGTGATATCTCCCGCGGTATCTTGTGGTTCATATTGTGGCCAATCAAACATGGAATATTCGGTTGATTGATGATCTCGGAGGCCCTAAATTGTTGTGTTTGGGGAGGATTTACCTGCTGGTCAGCATTTAGATTCTCTTGATTCTCATGATTCTCTCCATTATTACCGCCTGTAGAATTTTCTCCTTGCACATCGGACCTCACACCACCATTGGCTTGAGTGTTTCGACCTTCTACATCACTTAATCGAATTGAGATATTATTAAGCTGCTCCCAAATTCGAAAAAGCATATCATCTCGTTGTCCATCCGTCAATTGCCCACGAAACGATCTTCTCGAACACGTAGACATGTCGGATAGGATAACTTTGTAAAATAAAAATAGGGGTTGTGAACAATACCCGTGAACAGTAATGGGACTGTGAACAGTAGCGTAAATAGTAATTTTGGCTAGGAATCACTCCTAGAATTTCGTAGGCATCACACCTAGGGTTAGAATTGCATCACACAATTCAAAAAACATGTAATTACTGAAAATTCTAAATATCTCTCTTCATCTATTATTAAAAGTAACACTAACTATATATAGAGTTCTAAGTAATCTTAATCCCAAAAGATTAGGATTCCAAAGTCTCTACAACTTCAAAGGCACTAAGTCCCTACAAATTAGAAAACTAAAATTAACTAGAACTAAGACTTTAAATTCTAGATATTTAATACTAGAATTTGACCCAAAAATATGACCTATTCCAAAAATTTTGGAAATTACAAAAATACCCCTAACACTAAAAATATTAAAAGGACATATAAAATATTAATACTAGTAAACTAACTCAAAGCAACTAAAAATAAGACTCTATTTATGCTTATGCAAGCTCCCAAGTAGGCTCCTCATCATCCAACATGTGCCAAATTAAAACTCGAGCCTTGGAAGCATCTTTTTCTCGTCTTTTATAAACTTTGTAAGGTTGTTGCTATTTGTCCCCATCACTGTGTCTAGACTATTTTAAAATTGTTTACGTTTATAAAGAAGTTTCAACTACTAATGTTTCACCTCAACCCAAGGAAACTTATTTCATTCATGACTAATCAGTCTTTGTGAACAAAATTTTACGTGCTCTACTAATTATTTTTTCAAAAATTCCCCCAAATTGCATATTATTATCAAAGATCAAAATTTCATTTCTAAATGATCAAAACAACTGAAACGTTTCTATTTTCAAGAAAACCAAAACAAATCAGTGATTGAATTTAAATTCCAATACTTCGAGATTTTTGGAATGTTTCAAAATTTTTCGACATGATCTCATCAATATTTTGGAATATTTCGAGTTGTTTCAAGATGTTTTTGTATATTTTGACCAATATTTTAAAATGTTTTATAAATAAATTCTTAAATTTCTTATTCATTTCTATTATGTTTTAAAAACATCTCTAAAATATTTTTGAAACGTTTTCGAAATGAAATTTTGATCCTTGATCATTATCAACTGATATTATAAGTTTTTATTACTTTCTCTGCGTGTGTTACTCCCACAAGAACACATTTCCAAACATACATCGCCAAATAGTTTTTTTGAAGCTTTTCCCACTAATTCTGGGTGCAAATTTTCCCAGTAGTCTCCAGCTAGTAAGTTAAAGGTTGAACATACCAAAATTTGGTTATCTGTCTTACTCGATTGGCTTGGTAATTAATATGTCTGGTTCGTATTTCTTTTGGTCATTACAACTGGCGTTGTATGGGAGAAAAAAAAAATTCAACTTAAGTAAATAAATGATCTCTCATAACGATTAACAAGGGGTTTGGAGAAGAAGAGCATAAATAAAATGAGAGAAAAGAGAGAGCAGAGAAATAATAAAAGGAAAGAGAAAAAATTATGAGAAAAGAGCAGTGTGTGAGGCTTATACAATTACACCTAACTTACATATATAAACACAAAGTATTAAAATACAATTAAGCTAGAAATAGAGCATAACATAACCCATAACACTCCCCTTCAAATTTGCGCATAGATCTCCCATGTTCAACTTTCAAACAATGGGATGAAAAACCTTACTACTAAGCCCCTTTGTGAAGACATCAGCTAACTAATTCTCTGATTTCACAAAGGGCATGCAAATCAAGCTCTGGTTCAACTTTTTTTTTAATGAAGTGTCAATCAATTTCAACATATTTAGTTCTATTATGTTGAACTAAATTATGAGCAATGTTGATAGCAACCATATTGTAATAGTATAGTTTCGTAGGTCTATCATAATGAATTCTCAACTCTCCCAACAAGATTTGGAGTAACATAAGTTCACAAATTCCATAGGTCATTACTCTATATTCCACCTCGACAATGGAACCGGCAACCATTGCTTATTTTTTACTTCGCCGTGTGAGATGGTTTTATCCTATCAAGGTGCAATAGTCTAAAGTAGATTGTTCGTCATCCACTGAACCTATCCAGTTTGCATCATAGAATGCCTCCAAAATCAAGTGACCATTTGGAGAACAAGATCCCTTTTTTTTTGGAGCAAACTTGAGATACTTCAAAATGTGATAAACAACTTTAAAATGGGGGATTCAAGAATCATGTATGAATTGACTGACAATACTCACTGCATAAGCAATATCTGATCGAGTATAAAAGAGGTATATCAAGTTTTTCACCGGTCTCTGGTACCTCTCCTTATCTACTATATCACCAATAGTACCACTCAGTTGATCGAGTATAAAAGAGGTATATCAAGTTTTTCACCGGTCTCTGGTACCTCTCCTTATCTACTATATCACCAATAGTACCACTCAGTTGATGGTTGACTTCAATAAGAGAATCTATCAGTCTATATCCTAAGTTCCTAACATACATGTTTCTTCAAGAAGGTTAAGAACATACTTTCTCTAAGAGATAAAAATTCTTTTATCTGATCTGGCAACCTCAACCCCAAGAAAATATCACCTAGGTTTTGATTTCAAACTCTTTGACCAATTGAACTTTAGTTTTGGTGACTTCATGCCCAGTATTCCCAGTTATCACTATGTCATCGACAAATGTAATAAGGATTGTAATCTTGTCATCAACCTGTCTAATGAACATAGTATGATCAACATAACTCAGTTTATACCCAAATTTTAGCATAGTTTTGAAAAGCTTATCAAACCAAGCTATGGTATGTAGACTGATAGATTCTTTTATTGAAATCAAAGACACACCATTTATGCACATAAGGCTAAATGTATACACATGTGGTCCCAAAGACCTCAAAATCATAAATACATATATGGCTGGTACCAATGATCAAAAATTTTTTCGGCTCATTATTTTGGTCACCTAAGAAAAGGAAACGTTTCGACGTGTTTCGGAAACATTTCAATCTGTTTCAAAAACATAATGAAAAAAATAAAAAATTTAAGAATTATTTTTTCAAAACATTAGTTTCGACATACCAAAATATCTTGAAATATTCCGAAATAATTGTGCAAATGCATAGAAATCTAACAAAACATTTTGAAACATTATGGAACGCCTCAAAGTATTAGAATTTCGATTTCATCATTAATTCGTTTCGATCTCCTTCGAAACATAAACGTTTCAAATATTTCGACCGTTTCGAAACGATATTTTGATCATTGGCTGATAGAATACAAGGATCAATTTTTAAAACACATAATGACATTTTTATCAAATCATCATAATATAGTTCAAAGTGTAAATTTATCAATTTCTTAAATAGAGCTTCATCATATTATAGAAGACATATTTCTCGAACAACATTCTCATGGAACATAATTCAGTTGCATGAGAATTCAAGTTTATCAAAAACATTTATTTTTCATAAATCTAAGGATTTCAAAAATTGGCATTTTATCAAGACCACGATAATATTGTAATCCACTCACCCAACCAAACTATATATTGTCTAGCAAGCATCAAACTCTAGAGTTGTCCTTGGTGTTAGTTCTTCCACTATGGTATACTAAGATGAATATGTACAATTTAAACTAATAGCAATGGGGTGCTACATGATATGCATGGATATGAATGAATCCAAAATTATTTCAATCTTGGCACCTTAAGTTATTTTGGTAATTTTATACGAATCAAAAATCTGGTTTCCTTAATTGGAAACATTTACTTAAGTTTTACATAAGAAATTATGCTCCCTTTCAATTATAATTATCATTCAATATGAATTCCTTAGAAACATTCAGTGTACGTATTTAATCGAGGCAAAAATCATTTTTATTAGCCACACTATTTATGCTAGTAGAGTTTATTATGCTGAGGGAGGAGTCAATTAACTTATTTATAATGCTAAGATCTTGAAAAAACTGAATATGATCTCATTGGAAAGATAATAAAATTTTATGGGGGTCTTGGTGAGAGTTAGAAACTTTCAAGGGTGATCTAAGCAATTACTAAATTTTTCTTGGACAATTCTTGATTTCTAGAGCTTTATGGGTTCATTTATAATTTCTAATACTCTTTTTGGGGTATAGTTGAAAGATATCAAAACTTTTGAGGCAGTTTCATAATTTTCAATTATATTAAACTTTAGGGTGGTGACTTCAAAAATTTTGGAATTTATTAGGGGCTGATTTATAATTTCTAAAACTATGTTAGGGGTATAATCAGAAATGTTGAAAATTGGTTGTGGTAATTTCAATGGGGACAGCAATATAACATTCAAAACTGTTGGGGTCTGCAGTGTAATAGTTAAAACCGAGGCTGAAATATAATTTTATAAAATTTTCTAGGGCATAAATCAAAATAATTCAAATTTAAGGACTAAATTGTAATTTTTTTTTAAAAAATTGCAACGCCTGCATCCACATGGCAGCTATATCACCAAACTCTACTTTTATATGAAGTTAAAAGCCATGACAAGTACAACACACCTTGAATATGGGTAGTATTTTTCTTTGGTTTGATGGTGTTTGTTAGATACACATATGGTATTGTTTGAATGTTATATGCATGTATGTATAGCTTAAACAAATGTCAAACTTAGCCAAAATATCTAATACTAGTTATTGTCTGTGCCTGAAAGCACAAAGTAATAAAAAATGATAAACAATAAACATATTTGTATTCATATTCAAAATCAAATCACAAACATAGAGAAAAGATAAAAGAATTTATGCATCGATTTACCGTGGGGGTAAAAGGTGGTGATGGCGGCGGCAGCGAGCGATGGTGATGGCAGAGGTGGCAGAGATAGTGGTGGAGTGGTTTCAAATACTATTTTTTTTTTAAAAAATATTTATGAGAAATAATTTCTAAAATTACTTTTAAAAAATCACCACAAACACATCCTTAGGGGCCTATTTTTCTTATTAAATTTGGAGTATTAATATTAACCGTTAGATTAACTTTAAAGTACAATTTAAATCGATTTCAACCACGAATAACAAGTCATTTTATTTATCTTTTGATATTTGAATTGTAAGTTACTTTATTATATAGATATAAACACACGTGCATGACATGCATATATGTTAAGAGACACATGCACATCACTGCATTTATTTTTATTATTCATATTATAATCATACATAATTAACAAGTGAATCTCCATGTCTTAAAAAAAAATCCTAATGTCAGATTAGTGAATGAAAAATGAAAATCAACCCATAACTTAGTTAGCTATAGAATGACTAAATTATCCTTGTCTCTATGGAACAACAAATGTTAACTCTAGACTAACATTATGATACTTCTTTTTTTTCCGACAAACACATACTTAAGGGGTTTAAGGGACTTTGCCTTCTTGAGGCCAAGGGTTCAAGTCCCTTCCCCCCTCCCCTCCCCTCAACCTCAAAAAAAAAAAAGGGGGAGTTTAAAACAATTTAAATGTACAAGTGATCACACTCAATTTTTGACAAGAAATGACCTACAAGTGAAACACGATGGAACCATCAAATAGTTTGATATTGTATTTTTCCATTAGTTCTTGCATGAATAACTCCAAGAGCTTCCACATAATTGATTTCCTGAACAACACAACTTCACTTTGAAAAAACAACTTCACAAACATTCTCGTTTCTGTAGTAAGATTTAAAAAACTCGGATGGGTCTCACATGCCCGCCCAAGTGAACCAAGGCAGCGGTGTCTTGTACAAGTCAATCAACAATTGACACAATCAAGGATCAAAATTTCGTTTCGAAGTACCGTTTCGGTCAACTCAAAAATAGAAACGTTTCGGAAACATTTCGGAAACGCAATGGAAACGCAGAAAAAATATGGAAACGCATAGAAACACAAATGCAATCCATTAATTTATAAAGATATGCTAAATAATTTATTAATTCAACATATTTATTAGGTTAACATCAATTTATACAAGAATAAATTTAAATTTGAGGGAAAAAAAGGCTTGACTTGAGGCGAAAGTCACTTAAATTAGTTTCAAACACTTAATTTTTATGAAATAAACACATTTTTACATAATATTAAGGTCTTATAATACACATGAAATGCTAATGAGTACATACTTACATGGTTACATCCATTCCCCTGTGGAGTGTCGAGCAGGCTCATACATCGGTGTAGGCTCTGGGTAGCTACTTAGAGAAACTCATACGTGACATAAATATGATGACAATAGTTACTCCAAATCATATTATTACGGTAATATAATCCAATTAATAATATTATTTTATTATAATACTAATAATGAAGGGTATCAAATTAAATTAATGATACTTATGTATACTTAAAAATTAAATGTAATTGCAGTGGGTATTAAAGGTAATTACAGTAGGTATTAAATATAATTACATTAGGGTATTAAATGTAATTGTTAATACTTATAACAAAAAAAAAAAGCAAAAAACTTGCACAACAGTGAGGTATTAAATATAATTATAGTATGTATTAAATATAATTATAATGGGTATTAAATATAATTATAGTAGGGTATTAAGTGTAATTATTTATTCTTATAAAAAAAAAATTATAAAAGACAGAAGAGCAGTGGGAATTAAATGTAATTATAGTGGGATATTAAATATAATTATAGTGAGTATTAAATGTAATTACAGTGGGTATTAAATGTAATTATAATGGGGTATTAAATGTAATTATTTATAATGAACCGAATATATCACTGTTTTGTCGAAACGGTTTGAAACAATGCCGTTTCGACCGAAACGGTCCGAAACAGTACCGTTTCGACCGAAACTGTCCGAAACAGTACCGTTTCGACCGAAACACTGGAATTTTGTGATTCAACTACTGTTTCGTTTCGGAGTGTTGAAATTCCGAAACGTTTCGGACGTTTCGGACGTGTCGACACGACATTTTGATCTTTGGACACAATTAAAAAATCGTTCATTTTTCTTTGTTAAAAGATCAAGGCTTCATGAGTGGGTTTGACAAAAACACCACACCATGGACATAAAAGTTGGCAGCTTGTGACACACATAAGATGATACCATGTGCCACCATTTTAGATCCAACAGAAGAAGGTCAAGTTAATCCTATGGTATAATCCCTAGATAAAAATAAAGTGTTTGATCAAAATAGCATGTATACTTCTTTATAGCGAAAAAGATGACCGGACAAAAGGAACGGCAGCATAAATATACCCTACATATGTCAGAATATACAACATGAGACAAAAAACACCAAAGATCAAAGAAAAAAACCTGCAGAGCAGCAGGACCAACCCTCCATGTATCAACCTGCCATTTGACTAGTCCACCAGCACTTGTAACACGCTCTCTCTCTTCAAGACAACTTGCCACATGATCCTACTAAATCAAGGTCAATAATTCATTAAAAGAGCAGTATGACACCTTGTAACTTAAATAAGACAAAGAGCACTTGTGTAAAAATAAAAAAAGCCCTTTTTATTCTACTAATAAGCTCAAATAAGCAGTAAAATGACTAAAGGTGCCCCATCTCACCCTACTTAGAGCATAGGCATTGCCGGCTCGACACAAGATTATCCTGCAATCACCAGCATTAGCAACAAAAAGCTTGTTTTGAACTACAAGAGCAGCAACAGCAGTACAACCAGGGTGCCAGTCTTTCTTGATAAATCCTTTCAATTTACGATGAGAATCCAGTTCATTCCTAAATGCAGCATCAGTCTTAAGAAATGCTTCCAGCAATGCATCAGAGGGACTGCACAGTCATAAATTACAAATAAATGCCAGATTTTTCCTTGATTCATGATACATGTATGCATAAAAGTAGAAGGATTGACAAGAGAACAAAATAAAGAAACCTGATCATGGAAACCAGACTTTGCAAAAACCCTGGTAATGCCCTGGCTGAAAATTCAGCTGCTGCTGCACCTGCATAAGAAATAGTCACATAGAGTGCCATTCAACCGCACCTTAAGAACTTGCATTAGGGTGTATCTGGGAACAACCTAAAGGAAGAATTATTCTATCACCATTAAAATATCTTCAAAAACTCATTTTGTGGTGAAATATAGATTTGTGTTTGTGAGAGTGTATGCGTTGTTAAGTAGTATGCAACTGTATATTTGTAATTGACCAAATTTTGTGAGCGACATGAGTCAAGTCGGTCGAGGGCTAGGACAAGTGATTTGAAGATCAGAGATGACTAAGCCGGTTTTCGATGAGTTATTTGGAGATTTGATTGAAGATTTCAAACTCGATTCATTGCAATCAAACACCGGTTAAGTATGGTACGTTTGACTTAGAGGCCTTAGTTGACCACATGTTTAAAATAAAAATAATATCATTTCGGACTTGACTTATGTGATTTATACTTAGCTATGTGTTTTTGATATGATAAAAGTGTTTTTAAAGTATAACTTAAGGCTAAATTATAGACCACGATCAACTGCAGCCTTTGGAGGCAAGACCGGGGTCAATTACACTCATTTTGGAAGAATACCACTAGCTAGAATGTTTGGTATTCACTAGGCACTTGAGCATAGTGCAAAGGTTCAGTTCTAGAAAACTCCAGTAATTGACGCTTGCCTCTCGCTCACCAGGATGAGGCTGCTAGAGCGATTGCAGTGTATCAGACTTTGGATCTTTCCTAACTTGGCTAGGATCCCTTCCAAACTTAGTTTAGGGTCGGCCCACTATATTTGCTAGACCAAAAAACGTCTAGGAGGACCAAAGAAAGACCGAAGAGAGAGAGAGACCTAAAGCATATGTTCAAATCTTTGTTTTACAAATCAAAAGTAGTCTTGGTATTTTTTTACTAGTGATTTAGGCAGAAATTCTTGTTTGATCCAAAGCCTTTTTCAAGAGTTTCGTGTGAACACGTAGTCAAATTTTCAGTGATTGCCTTGAGTTTCAATGCACATAAAATCCTAGATAAAATAAGTTAGACATAAAGAGAGATTCAAGTCATATCATGGCAAAGCGAAAAGTTATCAATTATATGCTGCAATTCAATGACATCTCCTCAGCCCCACTTGACCAGGTTGTCCACGACATCTTTGAAACAAACACAAGTCAATTGAGACTCATGATTGCACAAATGATGTATCAGTCTTCAAATACAATTGGTCCAAGTTATATTGGTACAGCTGATTCTTTAAACCAGGGTTCCCTCCTCTTCCTATGTTACTTTTACCTAGTCGAACATTGCTCTGACTTGTTTAATGTCTTCCACTCACGGTCACTGGATTATTCACTCTGGTACATCCAATCACATGATTGGTTTGTCTAGTCCAGTGTCTTATCTACTTATCCATCTGTAACCCCTTCTCAAGTTGTTACTTTGGCTCACGGATCCTCATCTAAAGTTTCAAGTTTGAGGAACACTCTTGAGTCCTACCATATCTTTATCATGTGTTCTATCCATTCCCCAATTTTCCTTCAAGTTGATATCTATGGACTAGGTTACTAAATCTCTAAACTATTCTTTAACCTTTTATCCATCTTTTTGAGCGTTTCAGGATCTTTTTATCCATGTCGTTGATCTTTATTATTTTTATTTTGAGTCAATTTCCAAAGCCTTCAATCATCCTTATCTCTATTTTAGTGGCTTTTCCATTTGGGCCACTCGTCTCTCCTGGGTTTGCAACGTCAGCCCAATCCTAGTTATGTGTCCGTATTTTTCGTTTTGATAATGGAAGAGGATATGACACCGAGCCCTTTGACTCTAATGTTTGTGAAAAGGGGATTGTTTATCAAACTTCTTATGTTCACACCCACAAAAAAAGAGGTGACAAACCATAAAAACTGACATTTGTTAGAAGAAACTAAAGCATTTATTCTCATATGCATGTTCCCTAATATTTTTCGAGCTATTTAAATGTTTGTTATCTCATCAATCACACATATCCTACTCATTAAATCCTTGTTCCCTAGTCTCTCCTTACTTCATATGTCTCCCATGATCTTAGGGTGTGTTTGCTATGTTCACAACGTAGGACCTTGTTTTGACAAACTTGACCCTCATGCTATAAAGTGTATTTCTAGGATACTCTTGTACCTAGAAATATTATTGTTGCTATAGTCCTATGCCTTGACGTCATTTTACTAGCTTCAATGTTATCTCTTTTGAGTTTGTCCCATATTTCTAGGCTTTTACATCTCCTCATAATCTTGACTTTAGGACGACTCCTTCATTGCCTTCGCCACCCCTTTTCCAATTACCATCTGTCCCTTCAGAACCCTTAGATGGCGGTAATATTAATTGGAAATGGACATCTCATTCCTAGTAATGAGATTCCCAGATTTCAATTACCACGATAATCTCATAATTATTGTTTGATTATTGTTAGTGTAGTAAATGAAAGAATATCTTTTTAATTTTATTTTAGGACTGAACTTAACTTTAGAATTAAGTTTGATCTAGGAAGAGAGCTTAATTTAAGGAATGAAGTTAATTTTGGAAATGAGATTGATTTTAGATTTTGATTCCTTTTTTAGAATACCAAATCAAGGTAGGTATTAGATTTCCACCATTGAGCTTTTTATATCCACTATCAATGCGAATTTGATTACCATAGTAATGGTATTCCCTGTTAGATTACGAAATAGTTGACTATCCAAACATGGTAATCAAGAGATTTAGGAATGAGATTCTCATTCCCAATCAAGTTTACTGTCATCCAACCAATGCCTTAGTGTCTCCCCCAACATGTCTCCTCTCATAATTTGTGACCTTGTTACTGGTGAACTCTCATTGCTTGAAGCCATGCCCCTTTCGTCTTTCTGTCATCTTCTTATTCAAATCCTTCTATTGCTTTGGACTCATTATTGCTCTAAGCAAAAGTACACAATCTAGTATTATTATCCATCTTATTAGTCATTTTGTTTCTTAGGCTGCTCTATCACCGGGTTTGTCTTGTTTTATAGCACAACAATTTACTATTTCCATTCTTAAGACATTCTCGAGGGGTTCTCAAATCCGGGTTAGAGGAAAGGTATGGAGGTAAGGATGGATATAATACATGATGATGGAACTTGGGATCTTGTCCTGTCACGCCATTTTAAGAGGCATGTTGGTCATCATTGTTATCTTTGAAACGCAACCCTCATGATTCCATTGAACATCTAAAAGCCTGACTTGTCGCTAAGGCATTCACCTCTAAACAAATTCCTTCATGGTCCGAATTGCCTAACAATAATCTCCATGATATTCAAAATTACCTTTTCCTCCACAATTTGTTGTAATATAGAGCATGAGATTGCTTTAGGTAACGAATTATAAAAGGAAATTTCCACACTACACAAGGATTTAACCGTACTGCTGGTATTACAATACATATTCCTTGATCCAAACTCCTATGTCTCAAGTATCTTGTTTCTCTAACAATATCAATCATGAACAAACTTTATGACCCGGAACTTCGAAAGTGAGCTAGGAAACTAGGAGGAAGGAATAGGGAAGATTAAAAAAAGAAGTGAAGAACAAAGATGTATGCGAAACTATAGAGATATCATTGTCTGGTACGAGTGAAAGGGGAATGCAAAGAAACTGAGAAGGAAACTGGGAGGCTTTCACTCCAAAATCCACCAAGATGAAGGAGGGAGTAATTCACTCCAAACACCCGCTAAAACCTTAACCCCTGAAGAGAGAGAAAAGGTACAGACCTCTTCTTTTCTTAAACTGTTCCCCATAAACATGGAGGAAATAGAAAATAAAAGAACTTGTTTCTAATAAGAAAATGTATTATGTTCAATTCACAGAACACCACTTCATTTTTTCTCCTCTCCTTCCTGCTCAACTAACCAAAAGGAAGGAAAGGTTGCCGCTTTCACAAGTATACATCCTTCATCCCATTCCCAGTGGTTCTCCATTCCTTGTACCAAAGGACTTATGAGTCATAATATTTTATTATTCCTTGAGTTTGGTCCCAGATACACCATTAAGATTGAAAGTACATCATCTTATTCAGCACCTCTATGACCATCAAAGACTCCAAACGCATGGATATTCTTTTCATTGCACATATTCGGCATAAGGAAGTGTGTGTCCTCCATAGATTCCCTCCTCCCACAAGTAGAGAAGGAACCCATGATAGCACTGGACAGTATGCCAAAGGATCATTTGAAGAATCAAACCCAATTCTCACCCCAGAACCTGGGGCAGGAGAAACTCTCTTTGAGAAATACTCCCCCTGGGAAAACCAATTAATACTCTCTTGAAAAATTCGACGGTTTGCGGTATCCTTGTCACCAGGAGAGAGAGAAGGTTCAGGGAGGACCTTTTCCTCATCTTTCACTCTATTTCTGGTCTCCAAAATGGAATCAAGTGCCACCATTATATCATCAAAAGATGGCCTTTTTAGAGGATTACCATCCCAACATCGTTGTATCAAAGGGAGTAAACTTGCTGGTGCACCCAACTCAAGATCAGCAAGAATAGGGCGGAGCCCCTCAGACACCACAGCTGCTGTAAGTTGCTGCGCAGTGTAGTTCATTTCCAGCACAGTGTGGGCCTGCCAGCAGGTCATATCATGCACAAATAAGCGGTGAAAAAGTGTACGTGATGAGTGAACAATGAATATTAAGATAGGAACATCAAGAAAAGAACATAAATTATGTAAAGCAAACTGTATTTGTATGATCTGGATGTGGAATTGTTAATGAGAAACTAAACTTTGCCCAACCCGTTTCCAATAATTCCACAAAGAATAAAATCCCAAAGGAAGTCTAATCTGTCGTACAGACAAAATATCAATTACTTGTGCTCAGGTGCCACCATGAAAACATAGAACGAAATATAGGGGTTGCATTTTAACTAAATAAGTTAAGAGGCCCTAAGAGATCTGTGAACAGGTGCATATATATGATAACAGCAACAAATCAATGCTCGGGAGCACGTAGGTAATGAATGGCAACAAATATGGGGAATGACATGTGAAGTAAAGAGACGGATTTAAGAGAGAGCATATTAAATGTTAGAGGAATTAATCGAAAAACCAATGATAGAAGAAAATAAGAGATGAACATCAAATGCGTTCCTGCACGTGGCTCTTCCAAAAGGCTCCAGATGAAACAACTCCAACCACAAGGTTTCACTCCGTCTGATGCATGCACTCTTCTATAGTCCTCGTCCCCTAGATGCTCAATATTAGTTGTTTATGATAGGTCAATGCTTCCATAGCTTCAGGCCTACATCCCAGGGGCATAGCTAAATGGGCTACACAAAAACACATGTCGCCGAAGCTCCCTTATCAAAGTCAAACCACCCCCATGAACATCAACCTAGTTGCATCTAAGGACCCATGAGGTCCCCTAATGTGTGGTTGGTGTAAGCTAGGAGTTGCCTGACAAAACCTAGAGGATAAGCTTTCCCTTTTTGACTCGGTGGATAGTATATAGACTTAGAATGCAATACTGCAAGTCTCACAAGGAGAAAACACTCCCATCAGCAGACAGAATTTCGCTCTTCAAAGGCTCAAAACCAAAACAAAGAGTGATCAAATAAAGTGGTAATCAATATTGGCAACAGTACTCAACTACTTAACGTGTTATAAGAACGAGGGGAACTTGAGACTTCAACTGACAGTACTCGCCCTTCAAAACCTCAAAACTAAGACCAAAGGTGGTAATTACTTACTGACAACATTGCTCATGTACATTGCTTGTCAGTTCTTGGAGACAATGCTCTCTCCATGCACAAACATATTTACATCCACTTGCAAGAGTGATGATTAGACATCCATGACAACTATAATAAGTACAAAGAAGAATGTCAATTTAGATAGAGTGAAGAAGGACTAACCTGTGCCTCTGCACGAAGATCAGTATAGGGACAACACCAGTAAGAAGCTCACTGCAATTGGTTTAAGTCCAAACTTATGCTCATACCAAGCGGAAAAGACAGAATAAAAATCAAAAACAGGAAAAAAAAAAAGGATAAGAAAGGAAGGAATATGAAAAGAAAGAAAATATATATATAGATGTGGAAAGAAAGAAGAACTGGTTCAACTGCACATACTTCAAGATTAAACTAATCCAACATGTGACAAATTTTGCATCAAGTAATACATAAAAGCCACCAATATATAACAGCACGAAATTCAAGCTATCTAGGGTGTCAAGCAAAAATAATGGCCCTGCTTAACATGCCATTGCTTCAGTAACTACTCAAAGTATATGCATCAATAAGTGCTGTATACCTTTAATCACCCAAAAACAGGGAGATCAAGCATGCTGAATTAAGATAATTTATCATAAATCATAGCTGTAATTCTGCATCTGTACTAGACCTACCAACAACTGACTGCTTCTTGCTATGCCAGGTCATCAAATTTTCACCTACACAGATACAATAGCCATAAGTTGAAATTTCTGGGATGGATCTTGCCAGGTCAACATCTACACGAGTTTCCACTTGCAGGTGATCATGCCTAGAAAATAA
>CAUOFW020006867.1:0-22807 GCA_963454935.2 Ilex paraguariensis | reverse complement strand
GACTCGATGCTAGTGGCATGGGGTGATGGCTGTGTGGGAGTGGGTGACGCCTTGGCTGACATAGAGCTCGAGCGACTCAATTTTCTATCTAGGTGCAAGGCGCTGGATAGGCCTAGGCGACACCAGGCAGACAGGCCGACAACAAGTGACGCCATGGAGCCTCTGAACTTTGCAAACTATTTTTTTTTCTTTACAGTTTTCATGATAAAAACCTATTATGTGATTTAAAAAATTGTTTAGGTTTCAGAGGTGCTGCCCCCGAGCCCTTGCCACCTTACCGGGCAGGTCGATTCCCGAAATTTAGTCGTAGCACAACATAAGACGTAGTTGGATTCGTCTCAGATTGGTTAAAGTCCTTCTTGGATTGAAACTGAAGACATAACCATTCGGATCTAACACAGCTAGACTCCACAAGAGTTCAACAGACACTAGTATTCCCTTGACATTGACTTTTGATTCCATCTTCGTTCTGTTTGTTGCCAGGCAATCATTCTGACAAACACATTATGGGGGAGGCTACTCGAGTCATTGAGCTAGGCGAGGGGACTGTTGGAGATAATGGATCGAAGGTGACTTCCATATCCAGCTCCATTGACTGCGATGAGGACATTGCACATATTGTATTTTCGTATCGCTGGCTCCTGGAATGTTGGCTCCCATGGGTGGAGAGTGATCCTAGCTTTCTCCTTAATTTTTTCTCGATGTTGGTTCTTTATATTGATCTCATCTCTAATTACAAGTGGCCTATTGACAGAGCAATGGTGGGGCTCTTTATACTTTTACGGTGACATCTTCCCCTCCTCCCAAGAGGGCGAGGTCTGATACCCCCAATATTTTTCGGCCAACATCTGATGGTCAGGTTGCTTCCCAGGAGCGGGATCTGGTGGTGCCTCCACTCTTTCCCAGACTGTGACCCCTGTGTGTACCAAAACTAGCCATTGTATCATTGTAGGGGTTGAGACTCCAATGCGGTTTTTCTACTAGGACTGTAACTCCACATAACTGTCCTGCTTCTAGTTGTGGCTTGGTGTCCATGCTTTGACTTGACTTGGTCAAGGAGTGGCTTTGGAGGTCTGTGACTCCCAGGGATATCAAGAGGTTGGATTTCGAGGTCCAAAGGGTATTACCAATACCGCGATGGAGGGTTCTTCCATGCTATGCCTTTCATTCAACTTTGATTTTGTACTTGCCTACTTTCCTTTATGTTCTATTTTTTGAATGCTTTTAGGTGGTTGCTGCTTTTTTTTTCCTGCCTTTCTTCAGGGAAGATATCACTTGGAAAGACATCTAGGGATCTAACAAAAGAGAGGCAGGCTTTGAGAGATCGCTGAGGAACAGTTGAGGCTAACTCATGAGAGAGTACACCGCTTGAGGTTGAGCTTATGGCAACTCGTAAGAGAGGCGCGAAGCTGGAGATTGAGGTTGCTTAGGAGTAGAAGTAGCATTAGGCTGAGCTTCTTGGCGACTTGTGAGAGAACGCACAAAGATGGATACATAGACTACTTGAGAGCAGATGTAGCATTAGGCCGAACTTCTTGGCAACTCACAAGAGAGTGCGAAGCTAGATACATAGACTACTTGGGAGTAAAGATGGAATTAGGACGAGCTTTTGGCAACTCATAAGAGAGGCACGAAACTGGAGATTGAGGTTGCCTGGGAGCAGAGATAACATTAGGCCGAGCTTCTAGGCGATTCGCGGGAGAGCGCGAAGCTGGATACATAGACTGCTTAGGAGCAGAGGTAGCATTAGGCTAAACTTTTGGTGACTCGTGAAAGAGCACGAAGCTGGATATATAGACAACTTAGGAGCAGATGTACGATTAGGCCGAGCTTCTTAGCGACTCGCGATAGAGTGCGAAGCTGGATACTTAGACTACTTGGGAGCAGAGATACGATTAGGCCAAGTCTCTTAGCAACTCGTAAGAGAGCATGAAGCTAGAGATTGAAAAGGTGATGTCTTCATAAGAGCAGAGTCATAGTTGTAAGCGTCCCGCGAGAGGGTTGCCAGAGTTGAGATCGAGCTACGTACAGCTCGAGAGAGGGCTGCCGTGGTAGAGACCCATTCCATGAGATGGAGATGAGGTGGAAGGTTGTTGAGAGGATCATTACATGCGCCTTTATTGATGGTTATGAAGAGCTTGACAATTTTATCTATTATTAATTACTCTGGCCTCGTCCCGTATAGTAAGGGGAAGAGCCTTGATGATGGTGGCTTGCGGAGTAGTGACTAATTGTCAATAGTATGACGAATTTTACCTTTTTACCCACCTTGTTGTTAGGTCATGTTTTGACTTTTGTAAGCTGTTTAAAAAATTTTTGAAATGAAAGCAAGACAATTTTGGATACAAAAATCTTCACATAATTTTATTTTATAAAATAATAAATAATAGAATAAATCAACTGAAACAATAAAGGGCAGATAAAATTAAAGCCACTAGCTTGCACCTGTTATTGATAATAGCTCTTCAAGTGTTCGGTGTCCCATTGGTAGGCCAAGACATTTTTGTTTTTAGTGTGCTATCATCCTTAGGGTTGAGTACTTCCACTCAGAGGGCCTTTTGGGATTTTTTAGTCCTCATAAAGGCCACATAACATTCTCTGGCAGCAACTTGATCTCCTCTAACTTCTCCGATCCTACAGAGTGTTGAAAAATGAAGAACAAGGTGAGAGATGGATGGCACTACCCTTAAGATATTGAGTGCAGTGCGTCTAAGTATGACGTTGTAGACAGAAGGGCAGTCTAACACTATGAAGTTTACCATGATGGTGGAGTTTCTTGGTGTTGTACCTGCTGTGACTGGCAAAGTGATGGAACCCAAATGATGAGCCCTCTCGCCCGAAAATTTGATGAGGGCGTTCTAATGGGTTGCAATCTATCCCTGCCTAAATGAAGGCTTTCATACGTTGGTGCAAATAGGATGTCGGCAGAGCTACCGCTGTCTACCAGAATTCTCTTCACTTGGCAGTGGGTTACCATCATGGTTAAGACCAGAGGGTCATCATGGGGGGACTGGATCCTCTTAAGGTCCTTGTCTGAGAAGGTGATGACCTCTTTTTCCCTGTGTTGGGTTGTCTTCATCGGACGAGAGACGTTCGACTTTCCCTGTCTGGCTTTCCTGGCGTATGCGTTCCTGGCAGAGTTAGAGTCACCTTCTCCTCCTAACCATCTAGAGATCTTCTGAATTTCTCCGAGAGGCTATTGGCGCTCTATGTCATTCTGCTTCCTATCAGGTGGCGGGGCTTGTTCTCTACTAGCAACGTACTACCGTAACTAGCCACGCAGTATAAGCTCTTCAATCTGCCGTTTAAGGTCAAAGCAATCATTAGTATTGTGGCCGTGGTCGCGGTGGAAGCAACAGTACTTGTTCAAATTTCTTTGGTTAAGGGCTAACTTCATTTTTTGCTAGCTACCGTGGAGTAGGGTCATGTTGTATTTGGAACAGGATATCCTCCACCGAAGCGTTGAGTCGTGTAAAGACTTGTCGTTCTTTCAAAAGTGGGAGACCAAGGAGGTACTTGGCAAAGACTATCTCTTTCCTATTTTTCTTATTTTATGTTTCTCTTCTGTCTTTGTGGGTGTCCTTTCTTTTCTCCTATCCTTGAGAGGGCTCACCTTGTTAGGCTTTAGTGACGTCCTCGGCGTTTATGTACTTTTGTGTCCTTTATAGCAACTTGGGCATGCTGGAGGGCTACTTCTTTAGGACAGAGAACATGAAGCTAGAGAAGCGCAGTCCCACAATAAAGGTGGCCATGGTTACCATGTCGTCTGGTTCCTCAGTATGAAGAGCCTCCTTATTAAAATGAGTGAGGTAATTCCTTAAACTTTCATCCCAATCTTGCTTGATGGTGAGTAGGTGGGTAACTGATTTCTGATGTCGGCGTCCCCCAATGGAGTGAGAAATGAAAGACTTGCTTAACTTCTCAAAGGAGTGAATGGAAGAAGGCTTGAGTTTAGAGAACCACTGGCATGCGAATACCTTGAGGGTGGTAGGAAAAGCTCTGCACATAATCTCATCAGGTACGTTGTGGATTTGCACGAGAGATTTATCTGTGTCAAGGTGGTCCAGAGGGTCCTTGGTGCCGTCAAAGACCTCAATGGCAGACATCTTGAACTTCAAGGGTTGGGGTAATTGACAACATCTGCAATAAATGAGGTGTCAGTACGCCTTACCAAATAATCCACCGTCTTCAGTGCTTGTGCTTTGATGGAGTTGAGGGCATTGCCCAGCTGGTCCTACACCTCCTTGATCTTCTTATCCCATTGGTTAGGAACATGCTCTGTCGGGTTATTGTAATAGCTTCCATGATCTGCATACTAGTTCTCCCTCTCATCCTCCTATCCGGGATGGTTGGCTGTGTGTGGAACAGGTACATGAGGAGGGGGAATATGTGAGGTGTCTGCGCGCAGTGGGGGGACTCCTTGGCGATGTATGCCTCGGCGCTACAAGGGGGTGCCCTGGCGTCGAGTGCTATGGCGGGGGGCGCCTTGGAGCCAAGAGTGGGGAGATTGTGACACCTCCCAAATTGGCGGGA
This sequence comes from Ilex paraguariensis, assembly GCA_963454935.2. Classification (NCBI taxonomy): domain Eukaryota; kingdom Viridiplantae; phylum Streptophyta; class Magnoliopsida; order Aquifoliales; family Aquifoliaceae; genus Ilex; species Ilex paraguariensis. Next base: position 18,274 of record CAUOFW020006867.1, on the reverse strand, counting down.
GTACTGCTTCTGTAGGCTGAGGGGAAACACCTCCTGAGATGAGCATCAGTTGGATGATTTGCTGGTTTTGGCTTACCAACAACTACATAGTTTCCAAAAGCTGTTGCCCGACCACAGGAGTTGCTGTAGTGGGCGGTTTTGTTGGTGCTGGCGGAGGTGGAGGTAGAGCCTCCTCTCGGTCCAGGTGACCTACTCCGCTTTGAGAAATGGCAACGGTGGCTGCAAAACCTTTATTAACGAGGTAAGTTGAGAGAAATAGAGAGAAAAAGAGAGCAATTGGTAGCTCTAGGGGAGGTACAATAGCTAGGAGAGAGAAAAGCTATGTGAGGGTTATGTAGAGAGATGTCCTCTTATGTAGAGAGAGCTTAAAATTTATAGGCACGGAGCCTGGGTTCAAGCAGTGACGTGAGGGTAAAGATGCTAAATGTTCGGGAGGATAGCTACAGAAGGTAAGTATAATTAAAGACCTTCTTGATCTTCGAGAGTTGGTATCCCGATAATTACTTCTCACGTGCTCTAATCTTCTTGGACTCCTTGGGCCTTCGACTGGGTAGACTTCATGAGCTGGGCTTGACTGATCCTTTTATCTGATTTGGGCTTATTTGATTTATCCGGTCTCGTCTGATTAGATTTAGGCTCATCAAACAGTGACAAATAAAATATCTGCGAGAAATATCTACGGTCCTAAATTTTTTTTTAGTCCCATAGATTACTCTGAAGAAGGCAAGGAGATATGGACCACGCTGTACAAACAGTATAGGGACGTACCTATTTTATAGTATAAGGATGTGAGTGTATGTACTAAATATTTTAACAAGTTTTAGTTTAGCACTATATCATCTAATGAAGATTAGCAAATGAGCTCCTATAAAAAGACAAACATCTCTTGACATTTGCATCTTCAAATCATTTTTCCAAGACTGAGCAATCACCCATGTATGGCGGCTGAGGGCAATCAACTCAACATCATCTTTCTTCCATACTTGGCCTCAGGCCACATGATCCCCATGGTCGAAGCAGCAAGACTATTTGCAGCTCATGGCGTTACTGTCACAATAGTCAGCATTCCCTACAATGCCCTTTGTAGAAATAATTATAGATTTTAAGCATAGATTTTATAATTGTTATTAAGAAAAATTGCTGCTGAATTTTGGTCAAATCAACAATTATTAGAATTATGATGTGAGCAAAATAACTATGAGTGTTATAATCTAAAATTCGAAATAAAGCATGCAAACAGTAGTTAGATCATTAAAAATATAACATGCAATTTAAATAAATACAGAAAATGTATAAATATGCAATCTATATAAATCAAATAAATTAATTTGAAAAGAGCTGACTTGCGAGCCCGAGAGACGTGTGATTACTGTCCTAAAGTAGCTGAGCCTCCTCACGTGAGGGTAGTGACGGACACCAGCGACTTCAAGATCCAACCCAGACGCTTGCAGTAGCACCTTCTCAATGGTCATGTCCATTGGAAGGAAAGAGTGAACTTGACACTAATCAGAGTTACCCAAAACACAAGTAAATATAATGTGCTTGTAGTTGTACAAATATATAAGAAAAAATTGGTCAATATGAATATTGAAATGGATTTGACAAAAGCTGAACAGTTAGAAAACTCAACAAAGCTTAGAAAGATAGGCTGACAAAGCTAGAAAAGCTTTATAGGGAAAACTTAGAAAACTCAAGAATGGATTTCAGTATATATTCTAGAATAGCTCCACCGAATGGTTTATATAGGAACAGAAATAACCCAATAGTAAATTCAAGGTCTAAATAGAATTTACTAGCCAAATTAAAAGACATTTAGAATATTATCGTTATGTCTTAAATAGGTCATTTGAATTGCCACTAAAGTTGTGTAACATATGAAATAAAATCTGCAATTACTAAAATTCAATATTTAAAGTCAATTAAAAAATATGTAACTGAAATTCACAATTTAAACATGATTAAAATGGAAATCCAATAAAAGTTTTAAAAACTTAATTTTATTCTTACAATCCCCCACTAGTTTTTGAAACTTCAATGTATCTCAAATATTTTGTATATTTTTTAATATAGAAAATATGGGCAACTATTATACAGTGTAATAAATGTAGGTGTCTTCCAAACTTGAATCTCACTTAGTATTAACAGTTTTCCTCTGAAGAATCATAGTGACCAAAGGCTTGAACTAGATCCTTTGAACCAGAGTTCAACATGTAACACATACAGTACCGATATTGGTTAAGATTCGCAGGTCAGTGCTATTAATGGTCATGCACTTGATCTTGATTCTCATAAGAGTTTCTAGAGAATAGCCCAATTCTCATAGTCGTGGTCTCACGACTACTCTCACTTAGGTGAGCCCTCCAAGGGTACATGTGCACAATATCCTGCAGGAGTGTTCCTGCCTCGATCTCATTCAAGGTAAAACCCTTTCTTATCGTCACACTACATATGCACTTCTGCCATAGGGATGAGTAGGAAAATATCTCCTCTTGGATATTTCCTAATTAACAATGTTAATGAGTCACGCAGTATGAATTGTTTTTACCCATTGAACTTCTTTCATGGGGTTCCCAATCACAGAAGTTGGGTTATCTTCCTAGGTGACTCCCTTGTGGGCTTAAGCCCATCCCCCTCGACAGTTCTGAGACAACTTCTCTCAAAAGCCTTTTAATTAGTTGATCAGCTATATTTTGCTCATACTTCACAAAGTCTAGTGAGATTATGTTTTTACTCAACATTTTTCTTTATTGATTTATATCTCACTTGTATATGTCTATTAATCCTTTTGTTATTATGATTCTGCTTCACAAGCTCAATCACTGTCTTACTATCATAGTGTAATGAAATGGCAGGTATGAGTTTTTTCATTAGAGGTATCTCTAGTAATAAATTCTTTATCCACTCAGTCTCAACACACAGGAATGGTTACACACTGTGGGTGGAACTCTCTTCTTGAAGGGTTGAACGCAAGCTTGCCTTTGATCACATGGTCATTGAAGGAGCTATCTTCTTGAGGTCAAGGTTCAAGCCCTCTTTCCCCTCCTCCCCTCCCCTCCCCTCCCCAAAAAAAATAAAAATAAAAATAACATAAATTTTAAAAGAAAGGTGCCAAGGAGTGGTGTTTCAGTAGGAGTGACTGCATGGACTATCTCGTACGATGGGGTGAATGGGCTGGTGAGGAGAGAGGAGGTGGAGAAAGCAGTGACTTTGGTGATGGGTGGTGGACAAGAAATGGTGGAGATAAGGAAACAAGCGAAGGAGCTCGGTGCTGCAATGAAGAAGGATGTGGAGAGTGGCAATTCATCTGAGGCCAAGTTGATTGCTTTGATCAATGAACTTAAAGCAGTGAAACAAGGAGCCACAACTCGAGATAAGTTCAATGGAGAATAAAAATTACAACCATTTATAAATAACTAGTTATTGTACACATGCACAAGAATAATTTTGATCCAAATTCGTTGTTGTTATCAATCCGATGGTTGTTGTCAACTTCCAATTGTATTCTCTTTTCAATTGTCTACTCTCTTTATCTCCCATATTCTTTCTCCGTCTATGTTTTAATTGTTAAAATGCACACACAAAAAAAAAAGGTTTTTACTTGTTAAAGAATTAAATTATTCTTGAGCTTCAGTTTCCGATGAACAGTCTAACCCTTTGGAATTATCTTCTATTCCAATTATACCGAAGTAACTCTATATTGAAGTTCAGGTAAAAAAAAACTCTAAATTGAAGTGAAAATACAACTTCTAGAATAATGATAAACCAAATGGTTCGTCTGCTTCCAAATCAAGACAAAACAATGCAATAACTCATGGAGGCAACTTGAAGAAACAAAGAAAAGTAATCGAACTCCTATGCAAACATATAAACAAAAGTATACCGAGTGGGGTGGTCTAATGGGGTACTAGTCGAACTTCTCATCTTGAAGTTAAAGGTTCGAGTTTTAGAGTTCACGTTGAGACTCGGTGGTTGACTACTATGCTAGCCTAGCTAGGTTCATTTTCGAAAGGTATAACGGACTCGATCAGGGGCCTCATAAATCCCACCAATAAGGATCTATCAGAGTAGTTTTTGGAAAATCAAACTACAAGAGTAAATGAAAGCATTATAAGGAATGGAATGATAACTTTACAAGTGAGTTATAGTTCACTGGCAGTGGAAGTGGGTGCATGAACTTGTACAATTGTTTACAAGGTGCGCTACATGAGATTGAGCAGTTGATATTGATGAAGTGTAACAACCTGGTATTTGACAATTAAAAATTGGATCACAATTTGGGTGCATGCGGTTAGGGGTTCAGATTACGGATTGCCGGACTATGAACTGATGACTCTAGAATGGTGCGTAGCTGTTTGGAGATGGTTAAAAGGTCTTCTAGGTGTAGGAATTTGGTTGATGAAGAGAAAATGAGCCAAGAAGCACAAATGGACAAAATATGATTAGTGTGTACCTGTGAGTCAAGAGTGCGAGAGTTGCATTAGCGAATCAAATTGGAGATCAATTCGACGTCCAAAAATTTAACGAATTTTCTAGTGCTTTGATTTAATAGGTATGTAGTTTTAAAAAAAATAATATTTTTAATTAATTTTTGAAATTTGGCCAAAAGAATGAAAATACCAAAATGCCCTTGGAAACATCTCCAATCTTCTAGCCTTGCATAATGCCAGCTAGAGCTTCCTCTTGATGCATGGCTTCCACCCAGCTACTTGGGGAAGGCTGAGTGCACTGCTTAGAGGTAGGGGTGTCAAACGTGTTGGGTTAAATGGTTACGTGTCGGATTAAACGGGTGACGGGTGAAAAATATATAAACCCGTACATAACATATTTAATAAATGGGTAAAAAATTTCAACACGAACACGAACCATTTAATAACGAGTAACACAACACGACTCGTTTAACCCGTTTAATTTTAAAAAAATTATGTTAACAAATTTTAATACTCCATTTTTTTTATTGTCAATTGCACTTACCTCAAAAAAGAGGAATTTTTAGCAAAATCTCATAAAAATAAGACTTGAAGGCTTAGAAAAAAAAAACAAGAGGCCATTGCTTTTTATAGGCAACTTAGCCCTCCCCATCTCTCCTTATTTTCCGATGTGGGACAAAAATAAAAGACATTACTTTGCCCTTGTCTTTGAAGTACTCCTCATCTCATCTCCTTTGTCTTTAAACTACTACTTTACTTCTTTTTTTTTTATTGATTTCTTTACTTCCTTTTTTTTTGCTAAATTTTTAAAATAATTATTAATTTATTATTATATTAATTTTATTTAAACAGGTAAATGTGTGATAAACGATTTGACATGTCTCACTCGAACATGACCCGTTTATTAAACGTGTTTAGCATGTCAACCCGTTTATCACTCAAACCCTCTTAATTCCTGTCGATTCATGTCGGTTAATCGTATCGTATCAGATTTTGACAGCCCTATTTAGAGGTATAAAAGTGGAGAAAAATCCAATCAGAAGAGAGAGAAAAAGTGTAGACTTTGAAATTTTGGATTCTTGTAGAGATAAATTTGAACACCAAGAGGTATACTACTAGTCTAATATGGATGTTAGCAACTCATTTATGTAATTAAATTTTTATTTGATTTAGTATTAATGCAAGAATTTGTGTTTTCAAGTTTAGTGGGTTTTGAATTTTGAAATGGGTTGAGATTTGACCATTTTTTGGGTTAATTGATTGTCATGGTTGAGTTTGCGGGGTCTTAAGGAGTTGTTTGGTGGTGGTGCGATAGTTCCTCGTGGTGTATGGTGGTGTACCGGTGGCGTGAGGGTTTGAAGAAGTGAAATTTTGATTTTGATAAAAATTTGTTTAAGCTTTGCAAAAGGGCTTGAGTCTTGCTAATTTTGAGTCAAGGAATCCATTTTCGGCCTTAGAAATTGGATTTAGAGGTTTTTTGGGGTGAAACGCGTAGTTGTGGGTCTGCCCTTGTGTTTAAAAATAATTTTTGGTCAACTATGACCAATAATTTGATCATGTTAGAGTTAAATTCGAAGGTTGAGTCTAGAAGGGATTAAAACTAGGTTGTCCAAGGAGTATGTGGGAGTTGAAACCAAAGGAAATGGTGTACTATAGGGGGAGAACTATGGAGTCAAAGTAGGGTGGTTGAATAGAAAATTCTGCATTGAGGACAAAAGTCAAACTAATCAAACGTGAAGATGAAGTGGGGCAAAGGACACCAATGGACTTCGACAGAAATTGTGGATGCTTCTAAAGTCTGATTAACCTCTGATAGATGCCAAACGTTCCGTAACATCCATGCGGAGATCCCGAAAAAATTTCAAGTCTATCCGACGACCAAATTAAAATGATGGGTAATATAACTGTTTTGACATTCGGGGCCAATTTGACCCAATTTGTTGGTGATTTTTGCCAAAAATATTTTATATTAATTTATAATTAGTTAAATGGATTATATGGGCTAAATGTTACAGAAAAAAAAACATTTTTTAATTTTTGACTATTTCAAATCAAAATATCAAGAAGGGTAAGATTTCTCAATTCTGAAACAGGCGATGTTTTTTCAACTTGTTTCTAAATTATTCCATATGTTATTTATGATTCTTGAGCATGTTTTAAAATATATGATTGGGTGTTTTGAATATTAACTTGGATCCAGACCTGGATCAGGGTATTTGGATGTGGTTCGCACAAATGGTCGTAATGATCGTATTTATTGTATAGTTTATACTGAATGAAACTCCGGGATCCTTTTGAAATTAAATGCAAGTACGCAGCGGTCAAGTGACGGAGGGTTTACGTTCTAGTTTTAGGCTGTAGAGGGTACTCATTGAGTTCGTAAATGCTTGGATGGTCTAGTTGGTCTTCAGACTTGGGTACTAAATTATTACTAGGAAGCGTATCTTCCTCGAGGTGAAAGTCTCCCAAAATATTGGATCGTATGTTCGTATGGATCCTGAATGGTCTATTAGGATAATCGCTCACCGATGCAACATTGTATTGATGTTATGATCGTATTATTGTTTTCAACTTAAATGCTTTCGTTCAAAGTTACTTGCTCTATTACTTATGTATGAACTAAGTTGTTTTGATATTTCCCAATCATGCTAAATTATGTTATATTCAGAGTCATTTGTTTGGAAATTGAGTTACTTTATTGAGTTGTAGATGCTCACCTTACATCAAATTAGCAGGTGACGGGGAAGTTCATGAAAGTTTTAACTGCCAATTTTCTGGATTTTTATTCTAAGTATTGAATAATGTTGTTTAGGCATATAAATTGTAGTGAGCATGACTTACATGTTTAGACTAAATCGTATCATAGTTGTGTATAGTAGGTTGATATGTTGAGCTCTTGAAGGGTTCATAAGGATAAAAACAATTCTGCAATTCCATGCATTGATCTTTCTCCTTCTTCTTCCTTGTTAGAGTTTTTTTTTTAATGAAAAGACTACCACTCAATCTTAGTTTTAATAAATGATGATAATTTTATAATCTCTTGAAGGGTTCATAGGGATAAAAACATTTATGCAACTCCATCTTCTTCTTCTTCTCCTTATTCTTCTTATTCTTCTTCTTCTTCTTCGTCTGAGTTTTTTTTTTTTTTTGTTATAAATTTGTAAGGTTCAGTGGGTAGCCGGTAAAAAGTTATAGACTTGATCAACGGTGGAAGTTCTTCATGAGTTGTGAATGTTGAAAGTCTCAAATCTAATATTTAAATATTTAAAAACATAGAAACTAGCAATCATGTAGGCAGTATTTATTGTAGATATAATTAAGTAATACAAGAAAAAGAATTTAAAATGTGTACTTATTGACAACTATTTGATAAAAAAAATAATTTAATATAATATAAGTCTGAATGTGATACTTACAACTAAATAAATTCTATAAAATGTACCTATAGTCAATTATCCGTTTTACTTATTACATTTGGTTGTGCTCAATTAACTCGTACTGTACCTTGTTGTAGTAGAAGCTGGGTAGGCCTGGACCGGTCTACCCTGGATGTGGTTGTACAATTTTATTCATGTGTTGAACTTGCCCTCACTTGCTTTTGGTTCTTTTATGCATTCCCTTCTTGGTATAATAATTTCATTCCATTAGGGTTTTAGAGAGTCTTTTAGTTTATTGTGTGTGCTCCTCCAATTTGCGAATTATGTCACACCCACCCACTCACACAAAGGGAGATTGATTTATTTTATCACTACATGGATTGTATATATCATTTTTCCCTGAAATAACTCTTTTTGGTTTGATACTTATCCATTTTTTATGAGACTCTGTAGTGAAGTTGATCAACAATTTGCTGAAATAGTGGAAGATGTAGATAAGTGCAAAGACTCGGCTCTTGAGAGGAAGAAGATTTTAGAGGAAGCGAATGAGCATTTTCAAAAAGCTACTTACACTGTTTTGGACATGATAATGCACAAATCGGTATTACGCAAAATCAACAGTTAAGAATGTGAACGGGGGCAATCAATGAGCAGTAAACAGGTAATTAATGATAAAACAGTAAATAATGAGCAAAACACAAAGATATATAGTGGTTCAATCCGGGTGACCTACTCTACTCCCAGGAACGGCAGCGGTGGCCGGGTGGCCGAAGGTCTTTATTGATTGTAATTGGGAGAGTAACTCTGGATGAATTACAATGGTGAGGAGAGAGATGAGTGTGAGTGTCAAGGGAATGTATAGAGGTTTCAGTAGCGTCCAGATCCCCCTCTTTGTGGAGAAAGCTTATATTATATAGGTGTAATGAGACGGTGAGGTGGTGACATGAGGAAGGGAGTTTCTATCATTTTGGTAAGTACAATTTTAGTAGGATTAGATTTTTGTATCTCAGTATTCTTTCCCTCGTGCTCCTATTCAAGTGGAGGAAGATCCTGAACTGGACTGGACTTGGTCTTGACCTTGAACTTGAATCGGAGTAGGCTTGCTCTTGCATTGGAGTCAAGAGGATGTAGGAGGACAAGGGGGCAGCCTTGGGCGGCACTTGGTTTGGGTGAACCCCTGGACGGCGCCCCAAGTGCTTGGGCGTTGACTCTTGGTGCTTTGGTGTTGGCCTTTTGGACGTTGGCCTCTTGCGCTGGCTTCTTGGACGTCCGCCTCTTTGGGTTGCCCCATGACGGTCTGATCCAGCTTCGACTAGGCTTTCCATTGGACTTTCTCGGTTTAATTAGATTAGGCTTGGCCCAGTCACATTTGGGCTCATCAGGACATGCTGAACAACAGGGAGATTCGTGATATTTATACTTTGACTATTTTTTATGAGTAATACTATGCTGACTAAAATTTGGGACTAAATAAAAAGTCCAAATGACATGACAGTTGCTGACTAATTACCATATCAGCAAAATCTTTTTGTCTTCTCCAAATCAAGTATAAATAGGCATATCAGCAACTGTCATGTTAAATTCATTATTTTATTTAGGTTAGACTTAAAAAGTAGTAAAACAAATGTATATCAACTCTTAGATGAATGAATCCTATTAATTTTTTAGTGGGATCCACTTATTTAATAAATAATATACATTTGAATTATATTTTTTAGATTCTATTTATATTGTGTAACATTTTTGTTTATAAGGAGACAGAAATTTGATCATGCTCTTCTAACAGTCAACCATGATTTCTCTGTCAAGGCTCAAACAAGTCGATTGGTCGGTGGAAGTGGAACTGGAAACCAAACTGGCATTCTGCATATCCTACTTTATTCATAAAATAATTAATTAATTGGTTGCTTGGTTTATGTCTCCAACGATATCTATTAAAGTATACACATCTAATTTTTTGAATTGTTTCTGGAGGAGTATGCTAACCCACTGGATGAGTCACATATATAACTATATAAAATAATTAATTAATTGGTTGCTTGGTTTATCTCTCCAACGATATCTATTAAAATATACGCATCTAAAACACACCTTTTCCCAAGCCCCTGACATATGGACGAAAACCAATGGAACCTCACACCTCACCTTTTCGCCCTGAGAAAGTTCGATTTACTGTACGTCAAATTTTATTATTTTATTTCGATGGGACTTAAAAATTCGTAAAACAAATACATATCAACTTTTAAATGAGTGAATCTTATTAATTTTTTAGTGGGATCTACTTCTTTAATAGATAATATACATTTGGTTATAATTTTTAAATTTTATTTAATATTTTTGTTTATAAGGAGACAATTAAATTTGATCATGCTCTTCGAACAGTCAACCTTGATTTCTCAGACGAGGCTCAAACAAGTTGTTGATTAGATGGTGGAAGTGGAAACCAAACTGGCATCCTGCGTATCCTACTTTACTCATGGAAGCAGGTTGTTCTACCGTTGGGAAGCCAAAATTAGATACATTAATTCATTTTATTTAAAATTGTGTAAAAGGACGAAGGTCCGCAGAAAGGGATCGGCAGTTGACTGATCTAGGCGAATATCTCTTTTGATCTTGTATGATTTTATTCTTCAAGATAGGCTGTACAATCATAAAATAATTAATTAATTGATTGTTTGATTTAGTCTCCAACAATATCTATTAATTAAATGCTTGTATGATTGCTTGATGTGCCAGTGTGACTTTACAAATATAAAATTTAATACAAATATGAGGTAATTAGTAGTAATTGTTTATATTTGAATGTATTATATTACTTGTAAAAAAAATTAGAAACATTTGCCCATGTATAAACGCAATGTATAACTACCATGCAACATAATTCATTAACCTAAAGAAATGATTGCATTGTAACTGTTGTATCGGCACCAAATTTTCAATGTTTAATAGGACTCGTAATCAATTCAATAGTCATAATACTTTTTTTCTACAAAGTTTTCAGACTTGTGTTGACTATTTTGTTGATTTTATCGGCTGATTACCACGACTTGAGTTGTGTTAGAGAATATCCCTTTATGGACAAGGGTAACTAGCGGGGTTAAAGTATGTTTTTTTTATGGACAAGAGTAGTTGGCTCTTAAGGAGTATGGGAGGGGATTAAATTTGAGATATGTGGATTATTAAAAGTTAAACTCAATCACTCAACTACCTTTAAAGATCACCATAATAAATTAAATAAATAAATTAAATTAAAATTTTAAATTTAAATAACATTATTGTTATATAAAATAGACGTAAAAGGAAAGGAATCGACGGTCGACCGATTTGGGCGAAGATATGTTTTAATGTTGTTTGACTTTGTTCTTCAGTGCATTAACTTCGAGACAGACTGGACATCTGGTAAAAGTTGATTGGGATGTCACGTGAGGTGCACATATATAACTATATAAAATAATTAATTAATTGGTTGCTTGGTTTATCTCTCCAACGATATCTATTAAAATATACGCATCTAATTTTTTGAATTGTCTCTGGAGGAGTGTGCTGACCCACGTGATGCGTCGGTGGTGTGACTTTACAAAGAAGCATCGGTAAATGAATTTAAAAATTAAATTTAATAATTTTGACTATTAAATAAATAGTGGATCCTGATAAATACTGAAACCTACAGTGAAATTAATGGTTGTAATTATTAAATCTAATTTTTAAGTTTATTTTGTAAGTTCATATAGCATTGTTCTTTACAAATATAAAATCTAACACAAATATGAGGTAACTAGTAATTATTTGTATTTGTAGGTACTATATTACTTTAAAAAAAAAAATTAGAAATATTTGTACAAAATTTCAGCAAACAACAATAAAAATGGACCAACTAATATTTTTAAAAATTTTGACAAAATCTCTTTTAAAACTAGGATATTTGAATAACATCAACTTGTATACAAAAAATATATAATCAGACCTTTATATAGATTCTCATAACCTTTTAAAACTATGTGATTAAAGAAAATTTCAGAGTGACATTTTCTACAGTATCTATCCAAATGTCTTTTGGTTAGTCCCCATAATTGAAATTAAAAAAACAACTCTTCACGACAAGCATACTAATGGGAAAAAATGGTCCAAAAAACAAACATCTAATTTAGTATAAAAGTCCTGGGATTAATGAGATCCCGGATTTGAGTAGCAACAAAAAAAAAAGAAAAGAAAAGAAAATGAGTTTCCTTACTTTAGTATAAAAGTCCCTCCCCTTTCACTCCTTTTTCTGGTCTCTTCTACCCTCTACACCTCTCACTCACACCACTCTTTATGCGAAAGACCCAATGGTTCCAAAAAAACTATTTGATGTATTTTTTTATATCTGATTTAGATTATATCTATTTTTTTTGTTTAGCAATTTGAGGTATTAGTTAAGATTTGATTTTTTTTTTTTTTGTGTTGTACTACAATTATTTATTTTGTATTATGAGATTATTTGTGTAGATCTGAAAGTTCTCTCTGTGTATTTGTATGTGTGTGTGGGTTTTTGTATGTTTGTGTTCATTTTATATTACATAAAATAAAATAGTTATCAAATATTTTTTTATTTTCATTTTTAGACTTTTTAAAATAAAAACACGATTGTTGTTTTAACCAAACTCGTTTGCTTTTCTGTTTTCAAACACAGTTCCCCACCACATAGCTCTACTCTTCCCCTGGCCCACCCCAACTCTCTCTCTCTCTCTCTCTCTCTCTCTCTCTCTCTCTCTCTCTCTCTCTCTCTCTCTCTCTCGTAATTAACTTGAGTTTATTATAAATGTACCATTCTTTAAAAATCTATCTAATTTATTTTATAGATATACGGCAATTTTGAATTTATTATCGATCTATAAAATTTTTTGAAAGTGAAGTCAACAATCTGCTTTAAACAATAAAAATGGAAGAGTAATACTATTTAAATCTAAAAATTTGACCTATTTTGTTGACATAATGAGGTGGTTTCAGCAGAACCATTAGATCAACACTAAGTTCTAATATTTGATGGGCTTCACAGTTAATTCAAAAGTCATAGTGAATTAGGTCAGCAAATTAGATCAATAAATTAGGTCTCAATAACATTGCTCAAAATAGAATCAACAACTTTACTAGCATTGCTCAAAATAGAACCAACAACTTTACTTTTGATGATAAGTTCAAAATTGTAAATATGTTTGAAAATTACTCCTTTACATTGGTTATAAACACGGTGATGGCACGAGTGTTGTTCTGGGGACTAGTGCATGGCAAGACGTGAAGTCGTGTGACGGGAAAATGGCGAAAGAGATACAAAATTGCCAAAATTATTGGATGCATGTAAATCATGGGTTTTTAGGATATCCGTAAATAATTTAATCCCTTCTACTTTTAGTACTGTTGTAAGTGTTTTTATAATTATTGTGATAATTATTTTTTTTACATACAACAATAATGATAAAAATAACAATAGCAATAATAAAAAAAATTACGATAAATAGAAGTATGATATTGAATTTTTTTCAAAATCGTAGATAACTCTGAAGATGGCAAGGAGACATGAACCAATTTGTACAAACGGTAGAGAAACGTACCTATTTTATAGTAGAGTAATACTAGATGAACTTAAAAATTAAACTTGATAATCTCAACCGAATAAATAGTGGGTCTCAATAAATGCTGGGACCTACAGTGAAATCAATAATTAAGATTATCAAGTCTAGTTTTTAAGTCTATTTTTTAAATCTACGTAACATTACTCATTATAGTATAATGATACGTGAGTGTATGATTTAAAAATTTTAACAAGTTTTAGTTTAGCACTATATCAACTAATGAAGATTAGCAAATGAGCGCCTATAAAAAGAGAAACATCTCTTGACATTTGCATCTTCACATCATTTTTCCAAGACTGAGCAATCACCCATGGCGTTTGAGAGCAATCAACTCAACATCATCTTTCTTCCATTCTTGGCCTCAGGCCACATGATCCCCATGGTCGAAGCAGCAAGACTATTTGCAGCTCATGGCGTTACTGTCACAATAGTCACCACCCCCTACAATGCCCTTCTCTTCCAAAAATCCATTGACCATGACAGAAACTCTGGCCACAACATAAGTATCCATGTCGTCCAATTCCCTCATGCCGAAGTCGGTCTCCCAGTCGGAATCGAAAACTTAAACAAATGCCCATCACACGACATGGTCAGTAAACTCTATAGTGGCATTCATATGCTTCAACAACCGTTTGAGCAGATCCTTTTCAACCTCAAACCAGACTGCATCGTCTCAGACATGTTCTACCCATGGACTGTACAAGTAGCCACACAACTTGGGATTCCAAGACTCCTGTTCCATGTTTCAAGCTACTTTGCCATCTGCGCAGAGCATAGCGTCGAAAAGCATAGGCCTCACCAAAGTGTGGAGTCAGACATACAGACTTTCGTGCTACCAGGTTTGGCACATAACATAGAGATGACGAAGCTTCAGATCATGGACTACGAAAAATTCCAAGATAGTTATACGGAGTTTCTGAGGGTTATTAAAGAAGCTGAATTGAAAAGCTATGGCACCATCTTTAACAGCTTCAATGGGCTCGAGCATGATTATGAGGAATACTACAAGACAGTCATAGGTGTGAGAGCATGGAGCATAGGACCCATTTGGCTGGCTTTGAACATAGATGCAGCGGATAAGGCAGAGAGAGGTAACACATCAATAGTTCAAGAGCACGAGTGCATGACATGGTTAAATTCCAAAGAACCCAACTCAGTATTGTACATTAGTTTTGGAAGCTTGACAAAGTTCTCCAGTGCCCAGCTTCTTGAAATAGCAGCCGGATTGGAAGCGTCCGGTCATCAATTCTTGTGGGTGGTTCGACAAAGAGAAAATGATGAAAGTCAATGGCTGCCAGAGGGCTTCGAAAAGAGGATGAGTGAGACCAAGAAGGGTTTTATCATAAAGGGGTGGGCTCCCCAACTGTTAATCATGGGCCACCCAGCCATTGGAGGATTGGTTACACACTGTGGTTGGAACTCTATTCTTGAAGGATTGAACGCAGGCTTGCCAATGATCACGTGGCCGGGATTTGCAGAACAGTTTTACCAAGAGAAGCTGGTGACTGATGTGCTAAAGATTGGTGTTCCAGTTGGAGTGACTGGTTGGTGTCGCTCGTTCGACGAGGTAACTGAGGTAGTGAAGAGAGAGAAGGTGGAGAAAGCAGTGGCTCTGGTGATGGGTAGTGGACCAGAAGCGATGAAGATGAGGAAGCAAGCTAGGGAGCTCAGTGCCGCAGCAAAGAAGACCGTGGAGAGTGGCGGCTCATCTAAGGCCAACTTGATCTCTCTGATCAATGAACTTAAAACAATAAAACATGGAGGCTGAGCCTGAGATTAATGGGAAGTCTTGTGTTGTTGTTGTGTTTAGGTTCTTTTCTACTTTGATAATTTGCTTCAAATTTGGACAAGACCGTCAATAAATTCCTTTGTTTTCTATGCAATGTAACCCTTTCATATTGAATAAATTCTGCAATATTAATTGCTGAAGGTGAAATTTGTGAATGGCTCCCTCCTCTCCCTACCTCCTCTCACCTTCCCATTTCATCTAACACCTAGCTAATCTTAAGACTGATTCTGTGGTCACTGCAGAGAACTCTCGTCAGGGGCAGATCCAGGAATTATGTGCGGTGGGACAAATTATTGGAACAAATTATAACTAATTGTTATATTAAAATTATAAAGTTAAAGTTGATGAGTAAGCCCAAATGGCCCGATCTATGTGAGAAGTCTAATATTAACTATGAACCCAATCTTATAATAACCCACCAAGCTTAATATAGTCCAAATCCAGTCAAGCTCATCAGGGAGCTAAGTAAACTTGGCTACATCATCAAATAAGCGTCTGGGAGCCTTACCCTCATCGCTGTGGAAATAGTCAACTCTCACCTCCTCATCAACTGAGTCTCATGGAGAGCACCTCAACCATTTCGCCCGTTGAGAAGAAATCGTAAACTCCACAATAATAGTTACTTATTTGCTATTAAGTCGCCCTAATCTGTTAGGGGACAACTATAAATTGTAAGCTCCACAAACACTTTGGGGGGCATCACTCACCTGAGCACATATGTTTTCTCCTCTTCTAAGCTTGTACCTTCTGCTCTTCCTATGCTCTTGAATTAATAAAGTACTCCGCGACTCTAGCCATTCAGAAGTGGACGTAAGTCACATTGACCAAACCACTATAATTCTCGTCTTCTCTCTCTCTACTTTAATTACGCATTTATTTTCAATTACTTGATAGGTGGTGCGCAAACCCATTTTGTGCATCATCAAAGTTATTCAATTTATCACAAATATGTTGATATGTCAATATTGAAAAATCAATCAATTAATATACGTTACTTCAAATATGATTAATATGTTGCCAAATTTTAAATATAGAAATATTTAGTTATAAGAATAGGAAAGAAAAATTTAATCCATTACAAAATATGCAAATTTCAATTTCAAGGGGTCAATCAAAAATAATTTAATCAATTGCTATTAACTTTAGAATTCAAATATTTGCAATTCCATAAGAAATTCATAACAACTATAACAAATTGAAAAAAATTAGATTTGTCATATAATGTGTGCATTTATTTTCTTCTCCCCAAATTTCTGATTTGTTGATTAAATTCTAATTAGTCATGCTTGCTTGACATTCAAACTTATAAAATAAATTTATGAAAAAAAAATTATTTATATTTTTTAAAATATAAAGAGTAATGCTATTTAATTTAGGTCAAGTTACTTTTTTTTAACTTCGATTTATAACTCAAATGATTGATCACAAAAAATATATGTTTCAAAGGTAAAAGTTAATATTTTAAAGGTTATTCGTAATCGTCATAATATCTTATGACCCATTACAATATTTATAATTGATCACGATATTTGTATTTTTTTTTTTTAAGTTAAACCCATTAAGTGCAAAATTTATTAATAACAAAATTATAAAGAGAGTGGAGAAGGAGATAAACTTTGCCCCTTACATAATAGAAAAATAAAATTACTTTAAAAAGCTTGCAAATTCAAAGCTTAGCGGAAACCCACCCACCTTATTGCAAATTCGAAGCATACATGCTTCCATCATTATCTCCCCACCAAGAGCAAAGTGGTGGGTCCATGCATGCTAACACACTGACCCTGCATGCTTGCCTATGGCCCATCACTTACCATTAAATACTTCATGCACATGATTGACGTTGGAGTCCTCAAACTTCAAGAGGCAAGGTATGGATTTTAGCAAATCTTCTAAATAAAGGCCGAAATTTTTGAGTCTTGAAGCAGTAATCTTTTTCTTTGATAGGGTAGATCACGATACAAAAATCTTCCTTTGAATCTTTTTTACTTTCCTTTCCCATCATAATTGGCGCCTCCTTCATTATCTCTAAAAACTTAATCGCCTTAAATCATGCAATTGCTAAAACAGAAATTTGAAATTTTCCACTTAATCAAATGTGGAGATTGTAGCCGAAATTTCCTCCTCCCTATGACGCATGCAAAATATTCTCCATCTTCTACTGACAAATCAAACTTCCAACATATACTGCAAATTTGTCTCCCACTAAATACTCCAAACATGTGGGATCTCCAAAAGAGTCCAACTGAGAACCGAACTTGCATGTGATAAAAATTTTAGTAGGGGCAAATTTTAAAAAATCTTAAAATTTTTAAAATTTCAAACATACCTAAAAAAATTTCAGAATTGCATTGGGGGCAGTTGCACCCACTCCCCAGTGTAAATCCGCCCGACTCTCAGTATCAACCTTAACTGTTACTTAAACACAACTACACTGGTCTAAGTGTGTGATTGTGATCAGTCTTCATCTAAGCTTTTAGTACCTCGGACAGAGGATGCCAGCTGCATTCATATGAAGTTATTCTCTATACCTCCGCAGGATCATTGCTAAGTTAGATTCAGTTATAAATGAAGTGTGTAAGCATGTAAGTCAGCTTGTTGAAAGTAGTTAGACAAGTTTACCATGTGATTGTAAAGTGTACAAATAAAGATCTGGAAATCAATAATATGTTGAGCTACTTATTGTGTGTCTCTCTGTCTCTCACATTCTCTGTAAGTGTGTGGTGTCTGTCGGCTAACACACAGCTCATCATCTGTTATCTGCATCTACATTTTGTGTGTTACAGAGCCCACCCTTGTGCTTCATCCTAAGTTTGTATTACCTTTTCCATGCATCCATACTTGGTTACTTTTGTTCTCTAATGTGAAAATCCCACATTTGATAGGAAATAAAATGAAAGTGTCTAAATATATTGTGCATAAATGTACAAAAGTAGACAGCTTAAGTGAAAATATTGTCTTCCAAGTTAGGTACCCACGTCTATATATATATATATATATATATATATATATATATATATATACTATTAATTGTCCGTGCCTGAAGGCATTATGTTACTTATAAAATTTCAACAC
>CAUOFW020006866.1:0-22807 GCA_963454935.2 Ilex paraguariensis | reverse complement strand
CACACATCACATAACAGTGTTATACGGTCAATATGACTCATATGAAAATTTTCTCGCCATTGGGACCCTCAAATGTACGTGAGCATCCAAAACTTTTAAGGTTTGCCATTCAATCAGACATTTTGCTCATGTTTGACAAACAATATTAAGACCCTTTGAATTATGTACGCATGCATGCAAGAAATGGACCCTTGTCGTAATGATTTATTAGATATGTCATTAAAACTCGATGACATTAACATATATTTGACAAAAAAATCTCAAATTATTCCTCCACCCATGTCAGAGAAAATTCAATCTTGAATTTTCATTTTGAATATTGTATATTTCAATTTTGTTTTAAAATACCATATTTCCCATTACCAAGCCCACCACCACCTCTCTCAAACCTACATATCACTGCCCTCCCCCTCCCCAACTCACCCACCTCCTCATCCTTGGGCCACTTACCCTTACCCCATCAGTTGCAAATTCTTTTCCCCTCTGTTTACCTTTGATAATGAAAATTGATGCCTTTAAAAAACACACTTTTTTTGCCACAGCAAAGGCGGCTATCAGAAATACTCTGCCTAAAAAAAACCCTTTATTTCTTACAGTGAAAAATGGAGTTTTAACACTACGTTTGATGAGTTAAAGGTCAAATACAGCTTAGACTTATCCTTCAAACTATAAATATCTAAGTTCTAATCCTCAACCAGATACAAAAGGTGGCATAAAAGTAGTCTCAGTTAATAACCTGAAGGCCTCGTACGAGAAAAAAAAGGAGAATGAGCTCATCTAACCTCTCATGGATCACTAACTTACTCGGTCTATGGTCTTCGTTATCGTTCATCATGATTCATTGGAATACTCGAAGGAGCGAAGCTTCTAAATACTTATAAAAGGGAAAATTTCAGTCACACTTCTTCTAATTTATCATATCTTTAAAGATACTCTTCTATTTTTTGAATCTTCATTGACACCTTTATTAGATAGAATACAATTTTACTATATTGCCCATTTATATTTGAGGACAAATTTCATCCACATCCCCTCTAGATAAACATATCTTCCATGAGACTCCCTCTATTTTCTAATTTTTTTTACGTCTTAAAATTCATGCCGATTAAAATTCGATTCAAACTAATTAAAATTTATTTTTTAGCATATTAAAATTTGAGCAGATTAAAAATTATATTTTTATTAAAATTTGGGCTAATTAAAATTCTATTTGAGCCAATTAAAATTATTTTTAATCTACTCAAATCAAATTTTAATCAACTCGCATAGAATTTCAAGTAGCCCAAATATTAATACATAAAAAAATATAAATTTTCATTGACTCAAATTTTAATGAATCGAATTTTAATTGACACAAAATTTAAAAAGTAAAAAAATATAAATTTTAATCTACTCGATAGCAAATTTTAATAGGCGCTAACAACTGGGGTAAAATTCAAACCGGTTCAAATTTTAATACGTAAAAAATAAATTTTAATAGGCTCGAATTTTAATATGTTAACAAAAAATTAATCAGCTTCAATCAAATTTTAATTAGTTCAAATTTAATATGTAGAAAATTAAATTTTAATCGGCTCGAATTTTAATAAAATTTTATGTAGAAAATTACTTGAGGTTTATGTAGGGACATTTTTGGTATTTTATATGAATGTTTTTTGTTAGAAATGGTAGTTTAATGGTAGGGGATGCTAGTGATTTTTAAATATAAACTAGAAGGGGTGTTAGTAATGTTTTTGATAATAGAGGGGATGTCTTTAAAAATATAGTAAACTAAGAGTAGTACGGCTGAAATTTTCCCATACTTAAAAGACTTCTTAGTATGTGCAATTCTCTGTGGGCTATGTGAATCTCCCTTTAGTCCAACTCGCTCGTCCCCTCTTTCCTCTTCATTCATATCCTCGTCTCCACGATTCTCATATTTATCACGCTTTTCCTCGTCATCTTCATGTCCTTCCTCTAAGCCCTTATTGTCACACCCTGTTCTGCCCAGACATGCAACGTATGTTTCCTTGACTCGTGGAAGCATTCAGTTGTAATAAATTTGATTTAACGTAGCGTAGTAGTCCAACCCACGTAAACGAACTAAAACATATTGAATAAAATAGATATAGCACATAGAAACATAGCTATCGTGTTATATCACGAAACATGTATGTACATGTCAGTCACATCATAGTTATACTTATTTCATTTACATGCTTCATGCACACTTGTACTCTATCCCAAACAAAATAGGCAGTTCCACTATTTACAGATTTTTTCACCTTTGGCTAATCTGAAAATGGAGAAATAATATAGAGTGAGCATCAATAATTTAGTAGAATAACTCAATTCTAGGCATGCGAGTTTGAAAATACATAGCTTAACATAATTGAGTTAAAGAAAACGGACATTTGATACGTACATAAGAGAACCAACGTCATTTTATGTGAAACAGTAACACTTAAGCAAAATAGTACTATAAAAGAGAGTTAAAAAATATCTTGTATAGTGTTACACCAATGAGCAATCATCCAAATAGACCATTCAGGGTCCATACGAATATACAATCCAACCCTATGGGGGGCTTGTAGCCCAAAAAAGGTATGCTCCTTAGTCAAAGTTTGGTTTCCAAGTCTACAAACCAACTAGCCCACAAAAGCATTTATGAAACGTAAACTTTTTACCACTCGAACTTGTGTGCACTTACATTTAGTTCAAAAGGATCCCAGAGTTTGATTAAATATGAACAATACAATCATTTCAAGCATTTGTGCGAACCGCACTTAAAACCCCTAATTCGGGTCTAGATTTTAAGTCAATATTTGAACACTCAATCATACATTTTAGAATATGTTAAAAAATCATAACTAATGCATGGAATAATTTAAAATTGAATTTGAAAATCTTCTCCTATTCAGATATTGAAAAACTCTACCCGACACAGTGTATCAATTTAAAACTATTAAAAATATAACAATGTTATTTTTCTGTAAAATTTCACACATATACGCTAAATAACTATTTAAGAGCGAATGTAAAATTAGTTTGGTCAAAATCACTCAAAAAGTAGGTCTAGTCGACCTGGAAGGGCAAATCGAACTTTTCACACCTCACTAAGCTTGGACCTAAACTTTTACGGGACCACCAGGGATATGTTAGGAGTGCTATGGGACCAAATGCATGCGCTCTCACGTGTCGCCGGCAGTCACTGGTCTCGCCCCCCCCCCCCCCCCCCCCCAACTTCATCTTCTTCTTTTGGTCTTTGACCAAAACCCTACGTTTCCCCAACTAGTTTAACCTCCCCACTTTGAATCCTCTTTTCTCTCAGTACAGTACACCATTTTCACTCATTTTAGAACCTACCCACACCTTGCACAAGATAGTTTCCAGCCCCCCTAGCCTCCTCCCTCAAATTCCACTCTCACCCCTATCAAAAATTCGGTCAAAGTAGGCTAAAAACTCATTTTCATACATATGGTCGGACCGGTAACTCTCAAAATAGGCCCTCAAACGAACTCTGAGCTCCTAGGGTCCCATTTAGCTAGGGGGATCCCTCATTTGAAGCCAAAACTACCCGAGATCAAAATCTCCATAAACCAAAACCCTCGTCACCACCACCATGCCTCCTCCGGCCACAGCAAGCCACACAAACACCACCACAACCTCCCCACAACATCACCAAGTAAATTAATTAAACCAAACAGAAGAGAATACATGAACTCGTTTGAAAATTTTGAAAACCCACTAACTTTAAATTTCGAATTCATGTTTCCATGCTATACCAAACCAAAATCAAACACTATCACTAGATTAAGGGAGTAAAAATGAAGCCCTTAGTATAACTTAGGTTGCTCGAATTCTACTGTATCAAATTCAAAAAATCAAGTTTTGAGTTTCTCTCTCTCTAGATTAAGGGAGTAAAAATGAAGCTCTTAGTATAACTTAGGTTGCTGGAATTCTTCTGTATCAAAATTCAAAAAATCAAGTTTTGAGTCTCTCTCTCTCTCTCTCCTCCCACGATTTTTCTCTATTTTAAACCTCCAAACAAACTGAATCATCCTCTCAAGCAACTCTGTGGAGCTCATGCAGAGCTCGGGAGCCTCTAATCGCCACCAAGCACCATGGAGAATAAGCCTGAAGTTCTAGGACTGTTGCGTAATTTTCAAATTTGGCCAATTTTCAAAAATTATTTTAAAATATAATTTTTATTTTCAAACTTTCAATCATGTTTTTGCGAATGCTGTTCTTTGTCAATATGCTTATAAACATCATTGGCATGAGCTCTTTGAACTTTATACTTGAGCAATGAATATTAAAGCACAAGTCCCTAAAAAATTCAAGTGCAATTATTTTTTAGCGATTTATTTGTGCATCACTTTTTTAAATTTGGTCACATTGGAATCGTTTTTTCACAGTCGGCTCTCTGGCATTCATGTGTTCACCTATTACCAACACTTGTAGTTAATTAAGATTATAAATCCCTTAACCTATAACGACTCCTAAATTTGAAGGTGAACGGTTCACATGTATTTGTTTTTAAATTTTTCAAAGATAAATGCTATTCAAACACACTAGGGTGAAAGAGACTCTGGCTCATGAATCATGTATTAAGATTTATGTCACCATGTTCTCTATCCCCTAATATGACTCATAACAATACACATTTCAACTTTGGATTAAGGATGAAATCATTGTAATACAAACCAAAGTGTGAATTACCATGATCAATCAAAAAGAAAAATAAACAAAAAAAAAATCTTTTTGCCTTTTCTTTTTCATTTATATTTTTCAAATAAACAAATACAAAGAAAAATATGCATAAACATGCAATAAACAAAGAAGAGAACAAATAAAATAAATTACCATAAATCCTAAAAACGAATGTCAAACATGACATCAAAATTCCTTTTGTATTTTATAATTTCTTTTGTTTTTAGGTTTTCCAAATGTCTATCATTTTTTGAATTTTTCATATAGAAAACAAATCAAATAAACAAATAAAAGTTTATAAAATGTATGTCCCTAGGGTATTTGATGCAATTCATGAATGATACGCCTAGGTCTATACTTTTACCTCTCATACTTTTTAGGAGTCATGACCTTACTAAAGCACTCGAGGCCTCCAACTTGGTTGAGATGATAAGTTTCTAAAAATCATCCCTAATCAACTAAACTTGTTTTCCCTTCCTAAAACTCGAGTTAGATCAAGGAATGTGTGGAGGACTAGCTCTCTTCTCCCTAAAAGTATGTAGATTAACATTGACCTTGGGGTTAAAAAGAGCTTTGGGTGCTCTAGCATGTGGTCAATTAGAAGATTATGCGTGCATATGCTTGGACTCACACGACTTTTCTAAAAGCTTAGAAAAATTTAACATTTGATGATTTAAAGCTTTAAATTGGTTGGCTAGATGCAAGAACTTCTTATTTAAGACATCCGTATTTTTTAATTTCTTTTGTTTCTGAATTTTTAAAATTTTATTATTTTTGAAATTTTCATATAGAAAAATAAATTAAAATAAACAAAGAAAAATATATATAATATATGAAACTGCAGTGTTTGATGTAATGTATGAATGATACATCTAAGTCTATACTCTCACATCTCTTACTTCTTAGAAGTTATGATATTGCTATTAATACTCAGGGCTTCTAACTTGGTTGAGATGGTGAGTTTTTTAGAGTCCTCCCTAGTTACCCAAACTTATTTTTTTTTCTTAAAACTCGAGTTAGGCTGGGGAATGGGTGAAGGACTAACCCTCTTCTCTCAAGATATGTGTAGATCAACCTTGACCTTGGGAGTAGAAGGAGTTTTCTCTTAAGACTTTTAATTTTGAAAATAAATCTAATACACCAATATTGGAAAATTTAATCAAGTTATCAAGGTTAAAACAATATTTTTAAAACTCTCATCATGTGGTTGGACTTTTTTTGCTTTACTTTAAACTTTTCTATGATACTAGTTAGTGCATACTTGTGTTACACGTGAATTATTTTGTGTTATATTTCTAATATTATATTACTTGACAAGTGTCTCTTATAAGTTGATTTGTTGCACATTGGATGTTACATCAGAAACTACCTCCAAATGTGATTTTTATTTATTTATAGGCCTCTTCGGCATATATTACTATAGTTCATTATTTTGCTTGAAAAACTAATAATGTTTTGATATATTACTTTTGTCATAAACTACATACCATTTTTATAGCTCGATTGAAAATAGGATAAAATGTAAGTTATCTACCAACTATATACATACCATAGCACTTTCATCTTTCAAAGTTTACAACTTGCATAAATTGTAATTGACACGTAGAGTAGTATTTATGTAAAAACTAGGGTTAACCTGTGCTTGAACGGATGGTGCAACGCAAGTGAGAAGTGATGGATTTGGAAGGATAGAAATTCAATGTAAATGATTTTCAGAGAGATCTTGGAGGCCGTTAGATGAGTCTATTTAAGAACGTCGAACAAACTTCTTGAAATCTGCCCTATTTAATATTATAAATTTTACACAAATAAAAGTAATATTCTATAATATTTAATCTTCTTACAAATTTTATATTTTATTCATTTTTTGTTATATATTCTGGTGAACTCGAAATTAAGTGGGTCAAGCCCAATAAAATAAAGGAGTCCAAATCAACCAGACTCGACCCAAAGGGAGACCAAGACGTCAACGCCCAAGGAAGCCACCCCAAGGGGACCCTGCCTCTTCTCTGCTCCACACTCTCTCTTTCTCAGTGGTATCCTCCTCGCCTTGCCAATCCAGCTCATGATTTGCCTCCGAAAGAATAGGAGCATGAGGAAAATAATATTGAGATACGCATTACGAATATCTAATTCTATCATAGTTGTACTTACTAAAAAATATTGACTGCCTCACCGCCTCACCAAACCTATATAATGTAACCCTCTTCGTATAAATGGCATTACCTTGAAAACCCATACATACCTCTCTACACACATTGTTTCTCTCTTCCAAAGCATTATAATTCTCTCGGGGGTATACTCTTTTGGTGACTTTTATTCATCAATAAAGATCTCTGGCCACCGTTGCCGTTTCCGATAGTAGAGTAGGTGACTTGGACCGAACCACTATAAATCTTTGTGTTGCTTCAATATTTAATGTTTTGCCATTGATTGCCTATATTACTACTCATTAACTGCACCCTTACATATACTCCACTGTTGATCTTGCGCAACATCAATTTGTGCATCATCATATTCTATAATTTTTGAACCAAATGAAGTTCCAACAAATCATGTCAATACTCTAAGAAATCAATTTTAGTTTGTTAATTTTAAGAGATTTGGTATAGACTTTTTTTTTTGTTCTAGAAACAAACTCGTTTGACTGAATTAATTTTTTTTTCATAAATCATTACAACGGGCCCAATTAAGAATATCCAAAAAAAATATATAAAACATATATAACAAAAGAAAATAAAAATCAGGGTGGTCCTAGACCCTTCCTTTATCCGCCACCGCCAGAGAGAGGGAGTGAAGGGTGAAAAGATGAAGGTAAAATTCAATCTGAATAATTTTCAGAGTGATGTTGGTGGTCGTTAGATGAGTTTATTTGTGACCGTCAAATAAATTTATTGAAGTCATTCTTGTTTTATAATATAGATAAATCTACGAAATATAACAGAATTGACTTAAAAAAAATTAATTTATATATATGTAATCAAAATTGAGTCAAATTTAATATAAATAAAAGTCTAATTTATTAAAAAGCATATTGCTAAATATGTTCTATCAAAAAAAGTTCTACAAATATCATTTATAAAACATTATTTTTTAATTAGTACAAGTTATTACAAAATTATTAATTTATAGGAATATATTAGTGTTGGATTTTCTTAAGAGATAAAAAAAAATTAGTCTTTAACTTTTGATTCAAGATACATGTAAGACATATTAGTTTGAGATAATTAATTAAATAAATAAAATTAAAATTAATTATATTCAATATAAATGTGTCAAGTAGTGCTCTTGTTTTTTTTATTTGTTAAATTGATGAGTTTTTTTTAATCAAAATGTTATTAATGTGTCTTATAAAAATTCAAAATATTATACTACACAAATGATATTAATGACAAATTTGACTCATTTAATTATTATGTTAAAGAAAATCTTGTGTTCCAAGATCAGTCATAATCGTTGACCGATTGGGAGAAAATATCAAGAAAAAAATGGTAATTTCTTGACTGTTGGATGAATGAATTTGAGATTGTAGAGTGTGTCCAAGATCATCTGTAATTGTTGACCGGTTGGGGGATAAAATATTAAGGGAAAAAAAAGGTAATTTCTTGATCATTGGATGAATGAATTTAAGACCGTAGGATGAGTTTATTGAAGCCACCCTGTTTTATATTATAGACTAGACTATTATATTTGCTTCACTTTATATCCTCAACTATAAAAAATTTTCACATTGTACCTTGAAGTATTAATGCTATTTCATATCATTCTAATAGATAATTGTAAACTTAAAAATTTATTAAATGAGTGAGGAAAACTCTAAAGAACTTCCTGCCAAGTGCATAAAACCACTTTATTTTACTTTTTTTACAACCAAATGGTTGTTGTGAAGAAAAATAATGTCGATTAGAAGAATAAAATTTTGAAACTTAGGAAGGACAAAGTCATGAATGAGTATTTTTCTTGATTTTGGACCTGCACATGTGTAATAGGCAGTTGATTATTAATAGTACAAATTACTCACATGCGCATTTATGGACAAAAAAAATTAACAACTGTTATCTATTGTAGTGATATGAAATAAAATTGATACTTTTACGGTGCAAAGTAAGAAAATTTATAGTTGAGAGTACAAATTAAAACAAATATAATAGTTTAAGGGGGTACAGTATAACTTACCCTTAAATTCTCCATCGGAGATATTGGTACACAACTTGACAACTGATCAATCATAGGGTATAATTGTATACTAATTATAATTTTTGAAATAAAAAATCATATTTTTATTTTTAATTTTATTCAATAAATGTTATAATAGAACATAAATTTTGGTTATAAAATTTAAAATATTTGATAATTTATCTTTGATTGAAATATTTTTAATTTAAGTATAACATTTTAAACTTGAGGAATTTAAGTATTGTATATTTATAAATTTTAAGGGGTAAAGATGTAATTTACTACTAAATATTCTAATTGACATCGACGGTGAGTGTCTAAGTATTACAATTGTACAAACTTTGATGAATTTGTATATAATATTTCAAATATTAAGGAGTCTATGTGATTAAGTTATAAATCTCGAGCAGCCTAGTGTAATTCTCCCTAATTCTTAAACACCATTACGTGTGGGCTCCTCTTTTAAGTTCTATTTATCGGGCCGGGCGTGTACGAGCAAACGAAGGGATATTGTCCAGTGGTGGGCTGTGAGCCCTACTAACACGCCTAGGGTTGGTCTGGGTCTTGCCTGGTTCTTGGATTGATTTATACGTTTATGTATGTACACCGCCGACCGCTCCGATCGGATTTGGGTATCTGATGTACGAAGATTTTCTTCAACAAGGATGGAGAAAATAGGGGCAGAAACAGGCATGGTTTCCAAGTAGGTTACTTTTGTGTTCGGCAATATCGATTTGTGCATATTTCAATTTGTTCCTTGTATTGTTGGATATGCAAATTTCTTTTCGATTTTACCCGCCTCTTTTTGATTTGGGGTTATTTTATGAATATAAAATTCACGGAAACAATACATTTTAAGTTCAGTTTTTATTAACTGATTGCTGGTTGCGGATTGCATTTGTATTTGATGTTTTGCAGACAGTTGACTTACAAAAAAGGTATTATTTCATCAGTTTTTTTTTTCGATTTGATAGGTGCCATTTTTTATGCTTTTTATTTTTTCCTTAGCATGCAAATTGATTGCTTCCATAATTAGTTTTCTCTTCACTGGTGCTAGGTGTTTTTTTGTTGTTTGCTGCTGCGGTGGGAGCCTTCACTGGTGATTTCCTTATAAGATGGTATGTTTGATATTGTTAGTAGGATCTCCTGTCAACTTTATTGTTCTTAATTTCATTCCATAAACTGAAATACCCGTGACTAAAATTTTTGTTGCGACTGGTATCATGTGATTATGAAATGCTAAGGGAGGGTTGCATGATTCCATATCTTGTCGGCCACGGCTTTCTTTTCTTTCTGGTCCTTCGACTTCCTTTGTTTATTTGTTTCTTAGAATTTCTGAAGAGAATCATGATATTGAATTTTTTTAAGAGTAAAAGGATGGGGAATAATAATTGTTTCTAGGAAGGAGAGTATTTCATTGCACTACTGTCTATTCTCTAGGGTTGCTGTTATCCATGTTTTGTCGGACATAACTAATTTATGTTCTAGTATAACGTAGTCAGATCACCTGAGGATGGTTAAAATTAATGAGGTGGATATTGTTTTCTGCACAAATTTTTGGCAGAAAAAGTTGCAGACATAGCTCATAACCAGGTTGTAGGTTATTAGACGCTGTTGACACTCAAGTACGGTTGTTTTATGTTGTGTTAATGGCTTAATGCTAAGGAGGAAGATTTGGATGGAAATGGTGGAAGAAAAGTTAGAGGGATTTTCATGGAATTAAAAGATCAAATATACTGGTGTTACAATTCCTATCCAAAAAAAAAAAATGCTGGTGTTTAATAGTGCTTCAGTCGCTGCAATTTTGGAAAACTTGTAATAGAACATTTGGCCATAAATCATACTAGGTTTATGGTTTGAGAGAGAATATTTTATTGGAGCAACATGACAAGGTTGCTTGAATGGAATCAACAAGTCATAGAAAGTATACTCAATTCAACTCAACAAAACCTTGTTCCCATATAATCACTTAGAAAAGGTCTAAGGTTTTAGTCTTGAAGACTTGACTTATTACCTTTTGTTATAATTAGATTGGAGTTTGATAGGTGTTAAGTTGCTTGCATTTCATCAATTAGTGGAAGTTGGTTGGGACACAACTTTATTTGGTGCATAGATTCTCATGGAAGTGGGCAGATGCAAAAAAAGAGGACGATGCCGCAGTATTTGTGAAAATGAAAAATAACACACAGAAAATACTTGGGAAAAAATTGACATAGGTGCTTTGTGCATATTTATTGGTTGATTGTTGAATCACTTAGAAAGATTGATGTGATACCTATTTATAATGTGAGGGGTATATTTAGACCGAAGGTAATATTTTTAAATGGGATAGTAGAAAAAGGATATGAAAGAGTGGTTTAATAGAAATTATGGTCGTTATTCCCCTTGATCTCATTTTCTATAAAATTTTTGTTTCCTAAAAATAAAATAAAAATGACGACTCTTAATAGCTAAGAAGCGCGGACACGGATACGGGATACAGATACGATACGACATGACATTGACACGTCGACACAAAATTTTTCCAAAAAGTAGGACACATGCATGTTAGCGATACATTAAATAATATGTATTATATATATATATTTATTTATTTATATAAAATAATGTGATAAAATAAAAATATTATCGTAATAATCTTTTAATTCATCATTTTCCTAATTCTAAAAATTCACATCATGATATCACTGCATAAAAAGTACAATATAAGATATACTTTTACACATTCAACATTAATATCCATGATTTAATAATCAATGATTTCTACAACTTTTAATTTCAAAAATATTCCATTTTGTAATATTACTTTTCATCAAATTCTAAGAGTTCTAATTTTATAATCCCATTTTTTTCACATTATTTTCATATTTAAATACTATTCCATTTGAAAATAAGTTTGTATTCGTATCCAAAATTATGTTAAATTCATGTTCTATGTTCAGTGTAATGATTATAACTTCTTTTATATTATGGTTGTGACTCGTATCCCTTTAAAATTATAAAAATAACTCTTAATTATAAAATTATTTGAAAAGTTCTCAGAAAATTGAAAATATATCTCAAAACGCGTCCCAACGCGTCCTAAAAAAAATTAACAATTAAAAATTGGACACTCATTTTAATGTGTCTGAGCGTGTCCCAGACATGTTCGACACTGACACTTTGCCCAAAATGAAGTGTCCGCGCTTCTTAGCTTAATAGTGCACAATGGCGAAATAGGACATGTAGCCAGTCCCAACATAATTGGGACAAGGCTTTATGGAGATGAGTTGTATGAGGAAAAAGTTTGGTAGCATGCATGGTATATTGAGATGAATCTTATATGAAAAAATCAACTAAGTAAATGTTTACAATTTAAGTATGGAGACTTAACTTATTACTTGTTACCCAACAAGCTGGTAGGTTTATCAAACTAAAGGTTTCTAAACGATTCATTTGGATGACACTTATTTGTTTTTTAGTACATAGGTTTAGGGGTTGTTCGATAAAACCACTTAAGGTTTAAAAATGCATACTTTAAACAATCAATGAATTAAACACATTTGGTAACTTAAAACTCATACTACTTAATATTTTAAGCACTTCTTCAAAATAGATTTATGGTGGTGATGGTGGCAGGACATTTGGTAACCTAAAACTCATGCCACTTAATAACACCTACTAATGCTGAAAATGTGAGTACGGATTTTAGAAATTCCTCATAATGGACAAATATACCCTCAATGCATTTTACACTCTTAATTTGTCAATACCACCACCACCACCACCATTGTGGTGTCGCCACCACCACCACCACCATTGTGGCGTCGCCACCACTACTACCATGTGTCATTGCCACAACCATTGCCACCATTGTGTCATTACCAGCACTAGCATCACCATCATTGTCTTGCCACCACCAACACTACCATTGAGTCGTCATCACCACCGCCATTATGTTGTTGCCGTCGCCACCACCACCACCCCCACCACTATTGTGCGAATGCTACCACCATTGTGCCGTCATCACCATCATTGTGTCACCACCACCACCACAAGTGCCGCCACCACCATTGTGTCACCGCCACCACCACCCTTACCACTATCTCTACCTTCGTCTCTTTTGTCGCCACCACATTTTTCAACGTTTGAGATTGTCACAGGTATTCAACGTTTGAGAGATGAAATAATGCCTCCATTCTTCAATCGACAAAAGAAACTAAAAGATAAATCATCTTACAAACACACACTGTTATACACAGCGAGAGAATGAATTGTGAACACGTTATTTTCGTAACTATTCAACTGTTATAATAAAAGATCTCTCGCTGTGTATAACAACAGTGTGTGCTTGTATATATAGTGTACAACAACGAGAGAAGGAATTGTGATATACTTGTGATATTAGTTGCTCTGGAAGGCATTCACATAAGTATAGTGTATAACAGCGAGAGAAGGAATTGTGAACACTGTTATAGTGTGTGCTTGTATATATATAACAAAAATAAGAAGCAGTTGAATAGTTACGAAACAAAGTGTATTCGAAAGATACGCAATAGAAATTTATCGGTCAAGCAGTTTTAAACTTTCATGTGACTTACTAATGATCGAGAATGACCTTCTAGAAAATTGATTTTTTTCCCATATTTGGATTTTCTAGATGAAGCAGTTCTTTCCCCAAATAACTATGCCTAGATATGAACATCCAATTTTGGCTCCTTAGTCACCTAATCCATCAGTTTTCTATAAGAAAATCAAACTTTTATTAAGAGGGAGAAAGTACAACAATGGTGGACAAGCAATCCAACCATTTATATAGTAAATGAAAAATAAAACAGGTAAATAAAGATAAAAAATCTGAACACAGCTAGACAAAACTTCAATCATGGATTGTTGTCCCGCCCATCATGAAGAATATAGAAGGAAATGTTCCAAAACTCGTAGTATCCAATAACCATAGATAAGCTAAGAATTTTACTTTTTTTTCATTGGAAATAATCAGCTAATATCACATAAGTGGCCACATTGAACGTTCCAGATAACAAAAGAAGTTTAAATACTAAGTTCTTTGGAGGATATCCATCTCTCACATTATAAGACACAACTAGTCCTTGGAAAGAAGTTACACCATATTTACCACATGATAAAGACAAGTTGACAAAATCAATTGCAAGTACCTAATGACAATAGGGTAAGAAACCAAATCTTAAGTCCAAGTTGTGTGCATCTTCAAGTGTGTGTGTGTGTATATTGCATACATATATTGAAATCACAATACATACCTCGAAAGTTGCATTGCTTCTGCCAAAGTAATTTATGCCCCAACAAAGCAAAAATTCTAAGAATACATCACAAGTAGTTTTAGATTACCAGGCTTGCATGCATGATGTTTACATATGCCAGTAAGAAAGCCAAGTGGTTTCAAAGGGGTCAAATAAGAGATCCATAGTTCCAATATTCTTCTTGCTCAAGAAATCATCTATTACATAAACTCCAATAACGCATTTGGACTCAGCTCATATATCATGGCACAGAAGCTAGTCGTGATATTAAGATCGCTATGACAGCACAATGAGGATTCCTATCCAAAGTAAAAAAGCATGGAAAATAGTACCACGATGTGAGAATGCTATCGTGATACATTTTAAACAAAGCAAACTCTAGCGAATATCTTCTTATCAAAACACGACAATTCCAAAACACCATCAAGCTGCAGAACGTGCAAGAAAAATAATTATTAACATGTCTACATATCCCAGTATATGTGCTATAGTTCAAAAAATATGGAATGGAAACAACAAAATATTTCTTAAGGATATCCCTTACATTCAACAAAGAGTCAATTACTTATTAGCCTTATCAGCAACAAAAGAACCTTTCATCCAATTCACTCCAATGGTTAGCTTGCTAGTCCTTATCAATTGCAACGGCAACCTTGCTTTTTGAAAAGAGATAGAAACTAGAAATTGATGTAACCATAAAATAAAGAAAAAGTAGAACACTTACAGTTACAGGGTTATGACTATCTACCGTATGGATTAATAATGATTGAATAGGGTCTTTTCAAATTCCAATTGATGCAGCATACCACAGGCAATGTTTCGCCAAATTTTTGGCGAAAACCAAAATGCCAGAAGGAATGGAAAGGGGCAGGACCGGTGTGATGTCAACTCTCCGCTACTCCACATGTTTTGGAATTTGGAAAGACATGGCCTAGGTAGGTATAGTAGATAGTTATAGATAGATTTTATTAGTAGTATAGATACAAACACATTAAAATGGCAGTTCAACCATCGTCAATTTTTTTAAGAATTAAAATAACAGCCAACAACTCAACAGTCCACATAACTGTAATAATTACATATAATTTAATAATGTTATTAACTACAAAAAAAATAGATGGGCATTAACTATTTTGTTAAGGTTATTTTGGTCAAACAAAAGTTTTTCACTTTTAGATGCTTTTGTAAGTAGTACTAGTTAATGTACACGTGCATTGCACGTGAACTATTTCGAATTATAATTTTGATTTTATTTTGTTATTTCACTTTTTGTTAAAAGATTAAAGGATTTGGAATGCAACCACCAAAAATCAAATCTGGAAGAAACAAAAGAATGCAAATTAATGATAAAGTGACAATTTTACCCTATCCAATTGAATTCTGTGAAAGGCCAGCATATCCAATACTAAGAGCATCTTCAACCATGACTTAAATTTTTACTCAAATTTAAATTAATATTTGAGTAAAAAGTTTGATTTGATATAAAGTACTCCAATAGACAAACTCAAATTTAAAGAAGACAAACTCAAATTTAAAGAAGAAGAGATCTAAATTTAAACGAGGACAAACCTAAATTTAAAAGGGAGTAAGGATGACCATTAGATCTTTAAAAGACGGTGAAATCTCACCATTAAAAATTTGAGTCTCCCTTGATTTGAGTTAAAAAATGAGTTTATTTTGATTTGGTATAAGTTTGCGTTAAGGGTTGGAGCAAGTTTTTTAGACTTTTTTACTCAAATTTAAATTTGAGTAAGGGTTGGAGATGCTCTTATATATTCAATCTTAGAGTTTATTAAAACCAGCTTGCTGCTATCCTTTTTAAAAAATCTTGCAAGCCCAATTTTTGCTCACCAAACGCAAAAACACTTGCTCAGTTGATTGGTCACCAACTCTTTTTTCATATATATATTTTTTTATTGACATTATGCACTGCAATCTATTCTTTAGATTATTCAAAAGGCCTCGTTTTTATCCAACATCATTATCCAACAATGCTGAGAAAAATGTTCCCAAGATCTAACAAACAGGAAAATTAATACAAAAAGCAAAAAACTTTCTTTACATGGACCATGAGAAATGGAAAGGGCATACCTTCCAATTAAAGAAATATGCAACTGATGACCAAACAATCACACAATAAATTTTTCAAACTAAGAACCACAAAAAAATAACAAAAATATGGAAATAAATTCTGACTATTTATCTTCAAACATGTCATGACTACTTAAGCAAACACGGAGCAGAGCAGCGCAACTAACATATTGCTTAACATTAGTATTGAGACAATCATGGAAAACACTCACAAAATTAAGTAAGCTATTCAATAATTGAATACCTGATGCTAAAAAGAAACACACACTCGTGGCCTATGACTTCAATGATGATGGAGTCCCATCAACCAAAAAAATAAAAATATCCTAAGTTGGAAGATTTCAATACAATCTCATTATTCTTCCAGTAATTACAAATTGTACGGCCTCCAGTTTGCTTCCAATACCTACCACAACTCCGTTATGATGAAAGTGAATAACCGAGAAAGTGAAATTGAGACTCTTAAGTGGGGCTCGAGTGAGTCAATGATGAAATTTATTCATTCATCTCTTTCATTAAGCACAAAATGATTTGGAAATAGTGACGTAACATGCCCATCAAAGCCCATTCCAAGAAGGATGAGATCAAATTTGGGACTATCAATGCTCTCGAGACACTAATTATGCAAAGCGGACCAAGGTTTTCATCTGTTAGCCAAGTGTACCTATTACAACGCCTCTATTACAGAAACGAAACCGATGTGGCCTATTGACCAGCTAAAGAGCAAGGAAAATGTTTAAAGAAGAAAATGAATAGAGGTGGATAATAATGGACTGTTGGGACTTCCCTCAAGTCACAAAAGAGTTTGGTTTTAGAGTTGTTTCTTTGCCACTTTTATATTGTAGACAAAGACGAAGTACATAGAAGAATGTTTACAGAGGGAAATAAATAGAGGCAGGTAATAATGTGCTGTGAAGATGATTGGATATATTATTAATGTTGTTAATTATAATTATTACTCAAGAAAAGATAGTATTGGCATTAGTTGTCCTATTAAGACTATAATAATCAATCAAAAATTTTTATGAATGCAAATTAGTATGTAAATAATAAAACTGCTATTAATATATTAAATCCAACAAAGCGAAGGAATGAGAAAGGTTGGTATATAGAGAAGACCATGTGGTTGACAATTAATATAGTTTATGTATGTAATTAGATCAATATTTGAAGAAGAGCAAAAGACATAAAAGATTTTATGAACTTCATAAAAATAATTAGGATTTAATAATGTTATTAACTACACAAAGATATAATAGACATTAGTTATTTTGTTAAGGTTATTTTGGTTAAATAAAAGTTTTTCACTTTTGTTTACATTTTAGAGTAGTATAGACTATATATATATATATAATCAACTGAGCGTTACTATTCACCCCTTAGGTGAAGTGTCTATTGCCCCACGTGTATAATCGTGAGCAAAAATTCACATCGCGTTCCCCCTCTTGGAACAACACATATCATAGCATAATTTAAGCTATGTATAACACTAGCATAGGGAACACAAGCCATCCTTTCTTTTTTCTCAGGAGTCTTAGGGCATATCTTTAGGCTTACGCTCTCATTTTTCACTATAGAAGTATCTATGAGTTTAAAGTTCTGCATCTAGAATCGTTGAAGAAACCTTCTTAATGTAAGTCTCTTGAGACAAACAAAGAATTTTCTTATAACGATTCCTTAGGATCATCACTCTGAGCACATAACTTGTTTTGCCCAAGTCCATCTTAAATGTTGAGGACAATCACCATTGAGTGGCGGCAATCATCTCCTTATTGTTTTTAGCCAATAAAATATCATCAATATACAAGATAGGATCAAGAAGCTATCTTTAGACCATGAACATACACATAATAGTCTTCATTGATCATCGTAAATGAAGAGAGCATAATATTGCATATTATAAGCCTCTTATCATTCATCTTAGTTATGCTATTGCTTAATTCCTTTGTTTAATTGAGTTTTGTATTTTATAAAGAAAATGTGTATTTGCAGGTGAATTGGTGTAAGGAGATGGATTGCACATGTTTCAATGCCATGAAGGTTTTTGGAGGATGGGTTAGGAGGTCCAGAAGTCAAGCCCAGACCACTGCGAGCATAATTAAAGAAAAGACACTTTCTACCGGTACAACTGGAGACAAAAGTTGGTTTTACTAGTAGAAGTTCACTCCTACCGTTAGAAGTAAAACAGAGAGTTGTTCTACTGGTAGGTGAGTGTTTTTCTACCAGTAGGGGCAAATAGAAAGGTATTCTACCAATAAAAGAGAAGGTCAACTAGTTCGTACAAAACAATGAACAGTTCTACCGGTAGGTCGTTTTCTGCTTCCTATCGGTAGTTTACTATATTTAGGCAGTGAAGACTCCCAAGGAAAGTGAATCAACTGAATTATTTCAAGGGGCGTGATTGGTGGATGGAAAGGAAGATTTTCAACAAAAAATCCTCTATAAATACCAAGGGTTAGCTGATTAAGAGGCATCTCTATTTCATTCTTCAATTCACCATTTTTTCACCAAACACTCTTTCTCTCTCTCCTAGGGTTTTAGACTTAGTCTTCTTCTTCTTAAGAGCTTTCTCCATTGTTTACATTTTCAAGCTTTGTCTAGATTCAAGTTATTTAATTTGTGCAGCATAATTACATTTGGTTCTTCTTGTGAACGATTTATATTTTTCGCATTTCAATACAAGGTAATTTACTTTTTCTTGCAATTTCCAATTCAATTTTTCTTACTTTCAATTATGATCATGTCTTCTTTAATTGCTTTCATTTCTAATACCTTGCAAGGAGTTGGTATCTCTTCTTCTTCTTCTTCTTCCTTTCTATTCTCTCATTTCTTGCTCTTTCGTCCTGCATCATAAGGCTTTTCAGATTTTATTTTAGAGGGTAATGGTTTGGTTGCAGATGGAAGAAAAGCATAAAAATGCTAGAGTTTTATGAATTTTTGACTCACTGTTAATGGTAAGTCGAGAGGCAGATTTAATGCTTTTACGGGACATGGGCAGGGGGATCCATTGTCGCATTTTTTTTTTTACTTTGGTTGTTGATGGATTGAATCGGTTAGTGGAGTGAGAAGTGAGTAAATTTAGTTGAGGGCTTTTCAATTGAGAGGGAAAAAGTGTTGTTTCCCATTTATAGTTTAAGGATGACACATTTTCTTTGTTTAAGATTTTTGAAATGCATATACTCATAAGTTACACCCTCACCTAGATAATCAAAAGACTAGCATGAAACCTTCTCTGATAGCATAAGATTTTATAGTAGATTGTTAATTCAAAATATTAAATGAATATTATTGAATTTTTAGAAGGTGGGTCTTGACACAATGGTAATGTTACTCTATTGTGACTTGAGCATCAAGGGTTTGAGTTGGAGAAACAATCTCTCCACATGTGGGGGTAAGACATCAAAACCTTTCAAGACCCAATAATGGCGGGAGCCTTGTATACTGGGCAATCCTTTACTTGTAGAAATTTTAGTTTAGTTTAATTTCAAACTTTAAGGTAAATATGTCTCAAGAATTTAGTGGCCAACTGACTTTTCAAAGGAGTAAACTAGCAAGTGTAGCATCTGATAAAAGATAGTTTATGTGCACGGGAGTGGTATATATGCATGTGATGCGGCCCCCTTCTTTGGCTGTACATTAAGGATTATAATTGCCGATACATGTGTAGGTTTGGAATTTCTAATTTTGTTTTTAAATATTAAGTTGAGCTTTACTATTTATTTCTTTTACTCCGGGGGGATTTACAGGTTGGTATTAATGTAGACAGGTGCATATTTATGTAAATGTGAACCCACTTTCAATTTATACATATGCATAATGTACACATGATTGTTATGTTCTGGGGGAGCCTTGATAGATAAAGCAAATAGCAAGCATGTTGTTTTTATTTTGCAAGCATTGAAACTTGGAGAATGTTTGGGACCAGCTTTTGGACACAGATTTGGTCCACAACCCTAGTTTGTCAGCACCAAATTCCACATGGATCTGGTATTCCATGGACCCAATTCAGAGAAATGTCATAGTAGGAATTTGGGGTGACTTGCATTGATAATAAAGTGGAAAGCTAGCAGGCATCATTGTAGCCATCTGCCTTTTATTTCCATATAAATTTTGGGCACTCCAACAATGAAAGAAATCAAAAGAACTGGATGAAACAGTTTCACAGAGTAGCGGTGTTTCTGCTCTACTCCAATTTATGTGAATGAAAATGAAACTCAAAAGACTGTCTCTCATTGGCACATGTCAAATGAAGATTAATTAAAAGAGGATAAAAGGAAAAAAAAGGGCAGAATGCTTCGAAAAAAGAGAAATTCAAGTAGAGAAAAATATCAATTCAGTATTCTACTTGATAATCAAGTCTTGGACAGCAAAACCATTACATATAAAGTCCATTTTGAGGTAATCCTAAAAGCCTAAAGTTACACTGACACCAAAAAAACGCAAGAATAATACTTAAATTCTAACTTAGTAAATAAACACTGAAATTCTATCCAATAGCATTCATACAAATTCTGAAAATCCTAATTTTCAATTCCAAGGTCCATCCAATTTCTTTTCGATCCCATAACTTGTCCATGCTCAAAGTCTTAGCGATTTATTTGTGGATAATAAATTCTGCTGATGGGGAAGTCTTATCAGAGAGGATTAAAGTTACATTGAGAAGGAAATTATTGTTTTTTTTTTTTCTAAGCTTTATTCATCTATAGATTGTGATGGGCCAATGTTGGTTGTGTAGGATTGGAGTCCCATTGTCTCATTTGTTTTTTATTTGGTTGTTGATGGATTGAATGGCGTAGTGGGGAGGGAAAGAGAGTACAATTTAGTTGAGGGCTTTTCAATTGGGAGGGAAAAGAGTGTTGTTTGTCATTTATAGTTTGCGAATGACACAATTTTCTTTGTTTAAGATTTTTGAAGTGCATAGAGGCATAAGTTACGCTTACTCCCTCACCCTGATAATCAAAAGACTTCAATGTTCTTGGTCCAAAACTTAGTCCACACTTGGAGGGATGTTTAAACCTTCCCTGATAGCATAAGATTTTAGAGCAGATGGTGATTTAACAAAGATAATGAGCAAAATTCAAAATATTTTATGAATATTATTGAATTTTTCAGAGGTGGGCCTTGGTGGTAAGTTTGCTCTATTGTTATTTGGGCATCAAATATTCGAATCGCATAAACATTCTCTTTGCATGCCGAGTTAAGAGTGCACACATCTGATCATTTCAAGACTCCCATAGTAATGAGAGCCTTATATATTTAGCCACCCTTTATTGTAAAAAATTTTAGTATAGTTTCAGGCTTGAAGGTAAATATATCTTAAGAATCTAGTGGCAAATTGACTTTTCAAAGGAGTAAGTTAGCAAGGGTAGCATAGAGGTTAGGTTGGGGGGAGATCATTTCTTTGTAAATTTTTGGAATTCAGTGATGATGGTACAAAACAGATAGGCGGGATGTAGAAGGGTCATTTTGCTTTGGGGCGGGAGGCATTTTGGCTAGCATTTCTATTTATTTCTCATTTTCAGGGAAGGTAGCAAAAATGTTGGAAAATTAAAAGAGGGATTGTCCTCCCCCACTTCCTCCTCCTCCTCTAATAAGCAACAAATTTTATTAAAAATAGAAAATAGATAGTAGAAGAGACAAATAAGCGTTGTCAAGTAGTCCGGCCCATATGTTAAACAACCAAAAACAGTCCCACTAAGGCAGCAAGTCTAAACGTAACACAACAACAAAAGGCTTGCCAATTTCTCGAAATGCCAAAAATTGCAATGTTGTCAAATTCCTTGGTGATCGATGCCCAAAAAGAAGCTAAGAAATGGATTTGATTCCATAAACCTTCAATCACCTCATAGTTATCCTCAAAGATTTTTGCATTTCTCCCCATCCAAATAATCCACATCTATATTTATCTATCTATCTATACTACTTATAAATGTCGGCATTTATGAAAAACTTTTGATTTCCTATTTTACCCTTAATTATTAATATTAAGTCAATTATATCCACATATTTGCTTTCATCCAATTTTTATGTTTTCTATAGCTATTAGATTTTTAAGACTCTTTTATTAGTAGTATTTGGCTTCAAAATTTTCTTTTGAACTCATTTATTGGTAGTACACTTGCATACAATTTATATAAACGGATCGTCTTATTTTCTTGAAATGAAATCAAGACAACATCAAAGTTGAGATCACATATGCCATGAATCAATCACTTTCTCTCTACGACAAAAAGCATTATTCCAGGCTTCCAGCTCTTCTCATCTCACGGAATCATCTCATCAATCATTAGAGAAAGGGCAGCATCTTGATTCTTCTCTACCCGACTGCTACGTTCTTTTGACCCCGATTGTATCCTCAATACCATGTTTTCTTTATGAACACTTCTATGGCCAAACAATGAAACATCCAAAAGTCTTCTAAATTCATTGCAACCCCTTCCTTCTATCCCTTTAGGTATAATCAATCCCATTGTTCTATCCTTACTCATTACCTTACTGATCCTCAAGAATACACCTAATCTACTCGTTTCCATTTCCACCCACGGACAATATTGTGCATCCTTATATTTCTTCAAAAAACTCCCTTT
>CAUOFW020006865.1:0-22809 GCA_963454935.2 Ilex paraguariensis | reverse complement strand
AAAAGAGCAATTCTTGAGGTTAACAAAACAGCTGATTATCATAAAGCACTTTGAACCACATTTGGCAAATGCTCAAGGGGGAGAATTTTATCCTTGCTGTAAATCAAGATTCATCGAAGTATACCACCACATATTTTCCCACAAAATGTCTCAAGACTTGAGTCATAAGTCTCATGAAAGTACTTGGTGCATTAGACAAACCAAATGGCATGAAAAGTCACTCATAGAGGCCATCTTTAGTCTTAAATGTTTGTTTCCTTTAATCACCTTCCCGAATTCTAATCTGGTGATAGCCACCCGAAGG
This sequence comes from Ilex paraguariensis, assembly GCA_963454935.2. Taxonomy (NCBI): domain Eukaryota; kingdom Viridiplantae; phylum Streptophyta; class Magnoliopsida; order Aquifoliales; family Aquifoliaceae; genus Ilex; species Ilex paraguariensis. The sequence goes on along the minus strand of CAUOFW020006865.1, from coordinate 22,505 downwards.
TGAATTTTGGAGAAGACCTTAGCACCAGTCAACTTATCAAGCAAATCAGTAAGCCAGCGAATGGGAAACCTATGCTTTATAGTAATCTATCACAACTCTACTATCAGTACACATTCTCCAAGTTCCATCCTTTTTGGGTGTTAAAAGGGCTGGAACATCACAAGGGCTAACTGACTCCCTAATCTTTTCCTTTCTAACAATTCACCAACTTGTCTTTAAATTCAACATATTCATTAGGAACATTCTATAATGAGCTAAATTAGGAAGGACAACACTTGGAATGAAGTCAATTTGATGTTGAATGTCACGAAGTGGCGGCAAAACCCGTTGGAAGTTCATCTAGGGCTATGCCTTTGAAACTTTCTAGCAACTTTAAGACTTCATTTGGAATCACAACATCAACTTCTAGAATTTTCATCATTGTAACCAAAGAAAATGCTATCCTATCTTCTTTGTAAGATTGCTCGAACTCCTTGCATATCAGCAAGCAGATTTGATTGCTGATTGCATGCTGGTGTACGAAAATTCTTCAATGGGTTCAATACATACTTATTTTAATGAGAGTATAAGTATTCCATCCAGAACTCACATTTACTCATCTTAGTATATAAATTTTGTTATCTCAATGTCTATAGCACTACCCGAATATGGTGTTCATGTTCCTCTTATGTCCGCAAATGGAACAGTATGTCATCAATAAACACAATAGCAAACTGATCTAGACACGGTTGAAATACTTTGTGCATCAAATCCATAAAAGCTGCGGGAGCATTAGTCAGTCCAAATGGCATCACAATATATTCAAAATGACCATACCTGATACGAAAAGCCGTCTTAGGAATATCCTCCTCCTTTATCCTTAGTTGATGGTACCTTGTACGAAGATCAATCTTTGAGAAATACTTAGAACCCCTTGGCTAATCGAATAAATCATCAATCTGAGGTAATGGGTATTTATTCTTCACTATCACTCAGTTCAACCTCCGGTAGTTCGTGCATAACCGAAGTGTTTCATCATACTTTTTCACAAAGAGGACCGGTGTTCCCCAAGGTGAAATGCTTAAACGAACAAACCCAATTGCTAGTAACTGGTCTAATTATTTCCTTAGCTCATTTAACTCCAAATGTGCCATCTAATAAGGTGCAATAGAGATGGGTTCTATTCCGAGATACAAGTCAATGGTAAACTCGATAAACTCGATCTCTCTTCGAGGTGGTAAGCCAGAAAACTCATCTAGAAATACATCTGGAAAGTCTGACACCATAGATATTGAACCTTGCGGGGAGTTAACTCGTTTCTCTCCCATTAAGCTAGCAAGAAAGCTTAGACTACTTCATGTCTTAGCCTGTAAGAACTGTTTACCCGTCATGGAAAAAGGGTGGAAAACATTCCGCTCATTTGTGAATCTAAATACTACTCCCTTCAGTTATTGGAACACTATCATTTTTCGGAAACAATCCATCACTGCATGGTATACAGACAACAAGTCCATTCCAAAGATCACATCATACCCCTGCATGTCCAACACTACCAAATCTACCCTCAACTCTTGTTCCCCAATCCAAAGTGTGCAACCCTGACACACCATAAGGGTTTCCAATTATTCACCAGTGGGTAAAGCAACATTTAACTTGTTGTCTAAATTTTCACATTTCAATCCCAGTGTTTTTAACATATGCCGAGCGTATAAACGAATGAGTAGCACAAGGATTAAATAATATACGTGCTCAAGAATTATCTAGTAAAATGATACCTTCAACCACAGCATTGGCGAGATCATCCTCCATTTCAGTTATTGCAAAGGCGTGGCCTTAAGTGGTACTAGTTGGTACAATTGCACTAGGGTTCTTCTGTGGTAGCTGCCTCTGAGATGGGGGCTTGTTCACATTCTGTTGTCTTGCTGCTTGATTGGTCTTTGGTGGAAACAATGGACAGTTATTTCTGAAGTGTCAGAAACCTCCACATGCAAAACATTGATGCGGGTCAGTACCTACTTTATTCTGAGTAATCCCAACTCCTTAAACTGCTTGATTCTTTTGCCCCGAAGCTTGATCAAGTTGGCAGTACAGACCTGCCCGTTGTGTGACTCCACTGCTGCTACCTGCTCTCAAGGGACCTCTTCTAGCAAAAGTTTGTCTTTGTCTAGCCTCCTCTGTGTCTCTCTCCACCAAGTTCGCTCGTTCCACTAGATCCTTGTATTCTCAAATCCTGAGTACAACTAGCTTCTCGCGAATGGATCAAGCCTTGTTCAAGCGTTTAGCCCTCTTTCCATCAGTGGCCACAAACTTGATTGCGAAGCATGACAACTCATCAAATTTTATTTTATATTCAGTCACCGTCATGCTGCCCTACTCTAAAGCCAAGAAGTTTGCACTCATCTCATCCTTCACAGACTCGAGGAAGTATTTATCTTGGAAGATCTGATCAAACATCTCCCAAGTCATGGTATCCACTACATGTATTCGCTTCACTAAATCCCACCAGTGGTCCGCTTCTCCTTCGAACAAATAGGTCGCTAGCCCCACCCAGAGATCAGCAGCAATTTCCATGCTGTCACACATTTTCCTCACTGTTCTAATCCACTTATCTGCCTCCATTGGATTAGAGCTTCCTTAAAAAATGAGTGGGCATTGTCGTAAATATTTTTGCAACGCCACCATCCTACGATTTTCATTGACATCTCCTTGTCCCACCGCCAATGGTTGTGTCGCCACATTCTGGTTGTGGTTTTCATTCTGGTTTTGTACCAAAGAGGTCAACTCCCGTAAGCATTGGTAGATACCATTCATTGCATCCAGAGGACATGGTGGTGGCGGGTTCATGAAACCTCCACATCCTCGTCTCCTTCTACCATCCATTCTGCACAGCGAAGTTCAGTTTAGTTTCCTTAACATACAAAAAACCCTAATTCACTCTAGAGTCTAAAGCTTAAGGCCTGTTATTAGACTCAATTCTATAATTTCATTCTTCCTGATCCTAACTCTCTAGTGATAAACCATAACCTATAGCTCCCATGTAAGACCTAAATCCTACGTTCTGATATCAAACTTGTAACACCCTAAAATCCACCCTAGAAGGCATTACTATCTAAAAATCATTCAATCATGAGAGTAACTAAAAATAATCATTAATTAATAAACCACTCATACATCTGTCAAAGAATAAATACTAAAACCAACAACACATTGAAACTTCTTCAACTTACAATCCAAAATCAAAGAATAGCTAACAGTAGAATAATAAAACTAACTGAAACATTGTTTCACAAAAATCTCTCCAAATACAATAATCAAAGCTAAAACGAAGCATCTCTAAGCTTCCACTTCAAAATTCTCATACTGACCCTATCTAGCCTTGAGATCAACATGCTTATCTAACTCGAAATCCTCCTCGTTACCAAAATTTGTAATGTGTTGTAGGGAGTGAGCAAAAGCGCGCAGGATTTCCCTCTCAAATCCCAACAAGGTTTTAAAATAATAAAAAGAAGGTAAGTCTCTTTTGAAAAATATCATATATTAATTTTTGAGAGTAAAGTCATGACAGTTGTAATGATCTTAAGTATACGAAATATAATAAATCAATAACAGGAATAATTGTGAAAGAAATTAAAGCAATCAATAAATAACTTAATAGCATCATCTCATATTCTCATGTATGTTGGTTCATCTCGATTCTCATGTATGTTGGTTCATCCTCATTCTCATATATGTTGGTTCATCCCCATTCTCATATATGTTGGTTCGTTCTCATTCTTATGTATGTTGGTTGCTTCTCAGGAATTCACATAATGATTCGACCTCATTCATCTATCACAATCACACAATCTCAATCATTCCCCACAGACCCAAATCATAAACCACTTTAAGAATGACGTATACAGTCTCCCACGACATTGACGAATTCTTTCTAGGAAAGATATATCATCCCTCATCCTCGAACTTACGTGAACAGTTATGGTTGCCCTCACAAACAAGAATTCACTACAAGTATTAGGCAACCTCTCACCCTCACTAGGACAGACTAACATCTAATACTCCATCACAATAAACCATACAAGAGATGAAACCATAATTTTTCTCAATAATTACAATCTTAACCAATCACAATTTTTATTAACAATTCAATTATCACAATTGTACAATTCTCAATATACTACATTAATAAAAGAATTAAAATATGCAGGAGATCATCTTAAGAAAACCTTCATAATTTCAATATCAAAATTCTAGAATTTTGTCAAAAATCATAATTTCTTAGAGTAAGAATAAGTATTAGATGAAAAACATGATTTACTCAAGAATAGGACTTTAGAAATCAAGAATCCATGTATTTTTCACAATAGAATGTGTATTTTGAAAAAATTAGGCTTTTGAAAATTCAAGAACAAGTATTTCTTGAACACGAACATGTATTTCGTTTAAAACTATGTTTCAATGATAAAGAAACCAATAACTTATAAGTATTTGTCATATATCTATCAAAAAAATTGAAACATACATATATAATATCCTTAGTCTCAATGAAAGAACTCAAGAAGAATCCCCTACCTCGATTTTACAGTTTTTGTGTAAAAATCTAACGTGTTTGATCCGTTGCAACGTAAAAATTCTCTTTAATCTCGTGTTTCTCCTCTTCTTTCTTGCTCTCTAATACTCTTTAGGGTTAAAACTGATGAAATAGGGCAAGGGAATACATCCTTGGGTATTTATAGTATAAGAAAATAGTCCAAGCAACACAAATCTAATACTTAGAATCGCGACCACACATTCGAACTATCTACCTGACGTTTGAACGTCATTTTGGCGTTCGAACGTTGCTTGCTCCCAGTAATTTTGCTTTTCCATCAGAGTTCTTTTAGACACAAAAAGTACTGGAACTAACTGTCGTTCAAATGGATCCATTCACGTTCGAACGAACTCTCATATTTAGTTGAACTTCCAATGAAGTTTTGGCCTATTTATAGGTTGATTTGAAAAATTTTATTGAAATACTCTTTTGTATCCTTAAAATCTAGTGTCTACTATAAAAATTTCAGATTAAACGGATATCAGAGTAAAAAGTTATGGTCCAAATACTAAGGCAGTGCCAAATTCCTTCCTACCCGAATTCTATCTAAAATGTGCTTTAACTTTAAAATACTTCCCAACTTCTATTACACACCCTATTACCTCGCCTAACATTTTTATTTATACACTTACAATCAATATAGTTCATGCTTACATCATCACATATATGAGCATTTCAAAATAATTACGTTATTATATAAAGATAAGAATGTGAGGGTTTATAATTTTAATTTGGGCTAAAATTGATAAACCTATTCACCCTTCCTCTAGGTTAAATGTCTTGGTTTCTACGTGTATAATAATGAGGGAAGACCCACATCGGGTTCCCCTTCTCAGAACATCAAAATTCAAATAATCGACAATTGTACTTCACTTCATTTGTATATATGTGTAATAAAACCTTGAATGTTGCACATTGATGACCTTCTCCGAGCGGTATATCTTCACTTGCTTCATATTTTGCAATGTACACATTGTTATTACATCTAGACAAGTCATAAGATATTTTTCATGTTAATTCATATTGGAAATCTTTAAATTTTTCCCTTGTGTAAGTAGTTTGGCACTACTTCTCCATCTCATAACAAAATAATGCACAAGAGCCATGATTTGAAAGAATTGAATTCTTCTTGATTCTTCTTTTCCATCTTATCTTGCAATGCATTCTCATATTGTTCAACAAATTGTTTCAATGTTGTCTTGGAATTTACATACCCATCAAAGAATGTATGTATGCATGCTTTCACTTCATTGTGTAGTTGACTTTTTCTACCAAAAAAATATCTTTCACAAAGGTAGACACATAACATTCTCTCTCCTCGTACAACTCAGTTAACCATTCATTACTTTTTTAGATTGTATTGCACAATGAACCTGCACTGTCTTCGAATTCTTCTCTTGTTAATGAATCATAAACAACATTTTACATAGAGAAATTCATTAAATCATATTGATTGTACCCTCTTAACTTTTCAGGTAGTTTTTTCATGACATATCATAAGCATCACCGATGACGTGAATTATGAAACACAATTTGTATGGAGTTTTGCATGGATCTATCTTGATCTATAGTTATTGCGGAGGGAGAACAACAAAACATGCATTTAACTAAAATAGCCATGCAAATGTCTATGTGTTTTCACATGATATAAGTTTGCACCCTAGTAATGTAGATTATTCATGATGGTTCACACCTACAAATGGTGTGAATGGAATGTCATACTTGTTTGTCAAGTATGTTGTGTCAAATGTACGTTACCAAATTCTTGTATACGAATCTACTTCTTACAGCTGCCCAATAGACATTCCTAAGACGACCTTCTTCATCTAAGTCCATCATGTAAAAGAAATTTGAATTATTAGTTTGCATTCCTCAAGAAATAATTGTATATAACAGTAGCATCTCCTTCCCCAAGTCATAAATGTCTGACGTTATCCAGGGCGACCCAACCTATAGGCCACTAAAGCCATTGCCTAGGGTCCCCAAATTGGAAGAAAAATTTAGGGTCCCAAAATAAAATTTTACACAATGATATACAATCTAGATGTTGAGATATAATTTAAATACTCAATACATTTTAACAATTGAATTAACATGGAGTGTTAACTTTAAATAAAATACATTATTTATCCAATGCATTTAAACCTCAAATCAAGTACAAAGTAGTATTATCGTAAAATTTTTAGAACCTCTTACAAAAAATTAGGGCCATAGAGTTCATCTTAATTTTCTTATCTCACTCGATGTTTATATTATATGTATTATCACTTTGTAGTATTATTATTAAAATTAATTGTCTATCGTATAATAGATATGCATAACGATTTTGTATTTCTATAACTTAAATTTAAGGCTATTTTTTGATCAATTTGTTTATAATGAATAGAATAAATATAAAATAAAATGAATAGAAATAATACACTATTTGAAACTAATCAACCAGAGTTGTCTTACTAGTTAAACTAATTTTTAATTATGTTTTTCTTTATTTTTAACAAGTGCTAATTGAATACAATTTAGAAATTTAATTCAATACAATTATTAAAAACTCACAACTAATCTAATAATTGTCTTAAAATAATATTATTAAATTCTTAAATTAAGTTATCAAATTAGATTTCTATTAACACTTACTGCTTTAGACCTCTCGTATTCTGTCGTCCTCCTATAATATCTTTTCCTTTCTTTTACAGCACAGTAACCAAGTGAAAATTTAACTCGGTTATTCAGAAAATATAGTTAAGTTAACAGCATTAATCATGATCAAATCCACTCTCCGCACCAATCCACTCACTGATCGGAGCAAACCAACCAAACCCACAAATCCACTCACCGATCGAAGCAAAGCACAGATCGGAGTTAGTCAATCGAATGCACAAATCACTGATCTGTTTCGGGGAGTAAGAATCAGTTTCTGTCGTAGATTCGCAGATCTGATCTTGAAGAGAAACCCACAGATCCAGCAGAAGGCTACCGTTGGGAAATTCGGTGACGAAAACCGTACGGCAATGACAAACTCTCGTTTTGTAATTCCGATGATCGTAGCTGCCTTTCTGTTCGGATACATATCGCCATCATCAGCTTCCGGCGCTGGAGAAGCTTCATCTGCCTCTGTGGAATTCGTCAAGAAAACCATCTCTTCCCATTCCATCGTCATCTTCTCCAAATCCTATTGCCCGTATGGAGTTTCTTTCTCTTTCTCTTTCTCTCTCTCTCTCTCTCTCTGTGTTTACTACCCGAGGACCTTTGTTGATTTATTTCCTTTTGTGCACAATCTATGAGGAAAATAATTGCTTAGTTTGGTTGTTGTTAATCAGGTTTGAGAGAGATGAACTGGTACAGAGCTAATTAACGAACTTTGTGCAGGATTTAAACTGACTTTTGATTGATCTAGATCCCAAAGTTTTGCTTTAATTTTCAAGTTCTTATGTACACTTGTCTGTGCAGCTCAGAGCTAATTCTTGCCTGTTAACTCGTTCTTCTGTGAAATGCTTCTCATTCTTCAATGGTTCAATCGTTATACAAGTATACTCCAGCATTCTAGTTATTTAGAGGAACAAAACACTCTGATCTTCACCTTTTCTACAGGTAGGATAGGAGGTTGATGAACTTACTGACATTCAGTTCAACAAAATACCGACACATGGATATGGCAAAGTTCCAAAATATAGGACATGATTACCATGAGGATCTGACTAATTAAAATACTATTATGTATTTATATATATATAATAAAGACATTAATAATAACTAATAAGACCTAGCAAACCTTAATTTTTTTTTTACTATAATTGAAATAGATCAAAGATTCAAAATAAACATCCATCATTTCCTCTAATATAATTACATCAAATTCAGAATCACGAGCAAAAAAATCAAATAAAACCCTTACTTCATGAGCCAGATGATTATAAACTTTAAATAACAAAATCAATGCACAAATCAAACCCAAAGCATGCAAACCACAAAAGTAACCCCCCCCCCCCTCCAAAAAAAAAAAAAAAGCAATGAGCATGAGAAGAGTGGGACACCGAAGTTGGGTGAAGGCTTGAAGTAGATATGTGGACCCTTCTTCTTCTCCTCTCTTCGAAGGGACTCAGATCTAACTCTGTTTTCACTCTTTTTTTTTTTTTTGGTTACAGCCCCTAAACTTTCTAAATTAACAAACTAAACACAGTTGTATCCTCACATATCTCGTACGTATCCTCTTGTATCCCCTACATATATGAGTTTTGTTCAACTAAATCTTTTTTTCTCTTGGACACGTGTCCGACCATGTTCCACGCGTATCTGTGTTGGACATGTGTCCAACACTGCCTTGTCGACCCCCCTGCGAGTATCCGTGCTTAGGGGTGTGCAAGAATTCGAAAATTCGATTTCATCTCCGTCAGAGTTGGATGAAGATTGTAGAATCCGATCGGAGTTTGAAGGCCTTTCCAAAAAAACTCCGACTCTGACTTTTATTAATAAATAATTTTATATAAATTAAAAATTATATAATATATTATAACATAATTATAAAAATATACACAGCTCAATTATTAAGCTTCCATAGCAAGAGGCCATGGATCTTAGCGAGCCTTCATAGCAGCAATCGATTCGTGGAGCATGATGGATCTGTTCATGGTGTGCATTCCACGAGTCTTAGCCACTCTTCGTCTTTGGAGGCCTGTCTAGATTTGTTTTTTTCTTTTTTTCTAGATCTAGTGTTTGTTGCTTTGGTTTTTCGGTTTGGTGTTTCATTTTCATGTTTTTAGATCTTGTTTTTGTGTGTTTAGTTTAGAGAGAAGCTTAACACAATAAGAGAGAGGTAAGGAGAGGTTTTGGTTTACCTTACATCTCACTATTAATCTTATATTTTTATTTACTGAACAAAGAAGTAAAAGACGAGTATACCCTTTGTGTGGTGTACATATTACAATAAACGTAAACCCTAATTATATTATAGTAGCTTTTTCAACACTCTCCTTCAAGTTAGACTATAGATATCATATATTCTAAGTTTGGAACAAATATCCACAAGACGAGTACAACTAATGCTTTGGTGAACATGTCTGTAAGTTGAGCCTTAGATCTCACAAACGGAGTTGCAATGTCTTTATTTAGTATCTTGTCTCAAATGAAATGACAATCAACTTTAATATGTATGGTCCTCTTATATAACACTAGATTGGTAGCAATATGAACGGCTGTATGATTATCATAGAACAGTTGTAACGGTAGCTGAACTAGAAAGTCAATTTTCCGAATAAAGTGTAATAATCATGTCAACTCACTAGTTGTATGTGCCCTTGCTTTATATTCAGCCTCAACATTGGATCGTGCTACTACTGTTTGCTTTTTACTTTTCCATCAAACAACATTACCTCCCAAGAAGGTGCAATAATCAGTAGTTGATCGTCGATCAGATGAAGAATTAGTCCATTCAGCATTCGAAAAATCTTCCACTCGAATATGTCCATTAGTTTGATATAACAATTCAAGATCAGGAGCATTTTTGAGATATTGAAAAATACGAATGACTGCATCCCAATGTGGTACTTTAGGATATCCCATAAACTGACTTACTGTACTGACTATATATGCAATATCTAGTTGGATAATAGTGAGATAATTAAGCTTCCCAATCAACCTGTGATACTAACCTGGATTATCAAATAGAGCACCATCATCCATCAATAACTTTTGGTTTGGATCCATAGGAACATCAACTAGTCTACCACCTAGTAAATTTGTCTCTTTTAACTTGTCAAGTACATATTTTCTTTGAGATAGACAGATACCCTGCTTAGATCTGAGAACTTCAATATCCAAGAAGTACCTAAGTTTTTCTAAATCTTTCGTATGAAATTTGTCTTGCAGAAATATTTTTAACTGAGTGATGCCTTCAAAATCATTACCAGTGATTACGATATTATCAATATAAACCATTAATAGAGTGTACCCTATATCTGTCTATCTGTGAAAAATAGAATGATCTATCTGATATCGAAAAAGACCAAACTTTAATACTGCATCTGAAAATTTACCAAACCATGCTCTTGGTGATTGTTTCAAACCATTCAAAGATTTTTTCAGTCAACACACACTCCTACGATACTCCCCTTGACCAGTAAACCCAGGTGGTTGCTCCACGTAGACCTCCTCAGCCAAGTTACCATGCAAGAATGCATTCTTGACATTTAACTGAAACAAGGGCTAATCAAGGTTAGCAGCCAAAGAAATTAAAACACGCATAGAGGAAATCTTGGCAATGGAAGAAAAAGTCTCTGCATAATCAACAACATATGTCTGAGTGAAACCATTAGCAACAAGACGAGCTTTGAGACGTTCAACAAGACCATCTGGATTAAACTTATTAGTATACACTCATTGACAACCAACTGTCCGTTTTCCAAGCATTACGGGAACACGATCCCAAATTTTATTCAACCCGGATCAGACAAGGCACCCTATAGAGTCTTAGGAATAGAAATAGTATACAGATGCGAGGTAAAGTAGGAAAAGACAAGAGACAAGACATCATAAGAAACAAAATTTCCATGATTGAGTACCTTTCCTAAGAATAATCAGTGAGGAGTCAGAATTACTTGAGGAACACGAATCAAGAGACGACAAGGAAGCTGGCAAGGGCATTTCAGCTAATGACTGCCCATGACAAAAGTATACACGGAGCGGAGCAGGGGATGGGGATACAATAGATAGAGGAGTAGGCGACGGTAAAGGAGGAGGTTGAGGTGTAGATTGCTCAAAGTTAAGATTCAAAGGCTGTTCAGGAGCCAAAAAATATGGAACTTCATCATTAAAGGAACATTAATACTAGTGAAGTATCGACGAATAATAGGACTATAACATCGATATCCCTTTTGTGTATGAGAGTATCCAAGGAAGACACATTTGGTAGCACAATGGTCAAGTTTATCAAACCCAAGCCCCAAGTTATGGACATAACAAACACACCTAAAAATTTAGGAGTTAAGGAGAATAAGGGGGTATGAGGTGCAAGGATGGAATATGGACTTTGCCTATTTAACACAGAAGATGACATGCGGTTAATAAGATGACAGGCTGTAAGAACAACATCACTCCAAAGAATACGAGGTACATGTATTTGAAATAATAATGTATGGGTAACATTCAACAGATGTTGATTCTTACACTTAACAACACTATTCTGCTGAAAGGTATAGGCACAAAAGGTTTGATGAATAATGCCAGTCTATGAAGATAAGAGGATAAATGATCAAACTTATATTCTCTAGCATTATCAGAATGGAGAATACGAATGCGACAATTATATTGTGTTTTTACTTCTTGCCGAAAGGTCTCAAATATAGAGCATAATTTAGAACGGACTTTCATAAGAAATAACTAAGTCACACGAAAATATTCATCCACAAATGACATAAAATAAAAAAATTTATTAGATGAAATATTCTTTATTGGGTCCCATATATCAGAATGAACCAAAGTAAATGGACTTGATACACGGTTATTGATTCTAGACTGAGAGGAAACACGGTGATGTTTACTAAGTTGACAAATTTCACAAGACACAGACGACACATGACTGAGACTAGGAACTTGACACTTTAGATTCTAGAGCGAAGGATGACCATGTCGACAGGGCCATTGAAAGGGAGATGACGAGGTCTGAAAAGCCCGAGGAGATCTATCAAGTCAAGATAGAGACCACTAACTTCATGTTCCGTACAAGGATCCAAATTTCGTTTCGAAGTACCGTTTCGGTCAGCTCAAAAATGAAAACGTTTCGGAAACGCAATGGAAACGCAGAAAAAATATGGAAACGCATAGAAACACAAATACAATCCATTAATTTATAAAGATATGCTAAATAATTGATTAATTCAACATATTTATTGGGTTAACATCTATTTATACAAGACTAAATTTAAATTTGAGGGAAAAAAAGACTTAACATGAGGCGAAAGTCACTTAAATTAGTTTCAAACACTTAATTTTTATGAAATAAACACATTTTTACATAATATTAAGGTCTTATAATACATATGAAATGCTAATGAGTACATACTTACATGGCTACATCCATCCCCCTGTAGAGTGTCGAGCAGGCTCATACATCGGTGTAGGCTCTGGGTAACTACTTAGAGAAATTCCATATGTGACATAAATATAATGACAATAGTTACTCCAACTCATATTATTACGGTAATATTATCCAATTAATAATATTATTTTATTATAATACTAATAATGAAGGGTATCAAATTAAATTAATGGTACTTATGTATACTTAAAAATTAAATATAATTGCTTTGGGTATTAAATGTAATTACATGGGTATTAAATGTAATTGTTAATACTTATAACCAAAAAAAAAAAAATGCAAAAGACTTGCACAGCAGTGGGGTATTAAATATAATTACAGTAAGGTATTAAGTGTAATTATTTATTCTTATAACAAAAAAATTATAAAAGACAGAAGAGCAGTGGGAATTAAATGTAATTATAATGGGGTTTTAAATATAATTATAGTGGGTATTAAATGTAATTACAGTGGGTATTAAATGTAATTATTCATAGTGAACCGAATATATCATTGTTTTGTCGAAACAGTACTGTTTTGACCGAAACGGTCCGAAACAGTGCCGTTTCAATCGAAACACTGGAATTTTGTAATTCAACTACTGTTTCGTTTCGGAGTGTTGAAATTCCGAAACGTTTCGGACGTTTTGACACGACATTTTGATCCTTGGTCCCCGTACCAATCTTTATCTTTGTTTGGAGATCCTGAAACACACAGTAGAAAGGAAAAAAAGTTACCGAACAATTAAGAGAGCGAGTAATCTTGCTAATGGAAAGTAAAATAATGGGAAATTAGGAAACAAATAAATCTGATGATAAGGATATATCAGTACTCAATTGAGTAGTCTTCAAACTTGAAACTTTAGAGAAAATATTATTAGCAAGAGTAACACTATGTGGGGAATTAACAGACTGATAAGTAGAAAAGACACCAAACGAACCAGTCATGTGATCAGAAGTGTCAGAGTCTATGATCTAGAAATTGCAAGTGAAGGACAATAAATAAGTAGAAGCAGTACTTGACTTTGCAAACGAGGCAGTGGAGGAAGATGAAACAATCTGCTGTTGGGACAAGAACTAAGCATACTCCTCACGAGTAAGTGTAACAGTCCCAGACAGAGTCAGGTGGAGTTGGATGTGATAAGGAGGAAGTATCATTCTCATAAGAGGTCTGATTAGCAACGCCTGAAGGCTTGCCATGTAAATCCCAATAATAGTCAACAGTGTGTCCTCCAGGACCACAATGAGTGCACACATGAGAACCAAATCGACCACCACGACCTCTAGTATGGCTTCCATGGCCCCCCCGACCACCACGGTTGCCACGATCACCTCGAAAACTATCATTATGGTTAATAGGAACAACAAATGCTGAGCGATCAGGAGATAAACTGTGGTCAACACCAGAAGGCCCAATAGACAATGTAGCACGTTGTAAGCGGGAGAAAACCTCAAGTAGAGATGGGAGACTGGAACTACTTAAAATTTGAGAACGAATAGCCTCATATTTGGGTTTAAACCCATTAGGAAACAATCAACATTCATATCTTCATGCTACTTTTGCCGCACTGCAGCATCATTGATAAACGGATGGTAGAGTTTTAGTTCCTCAAACTCCCGTGACATGGAAATAATAATCTGCAAGGCTCAAATTGCCTTGGTCTAAACGAAAGTGTTGTTGACACATCTCATATGCACAAGTAAACTTATCTGTGCTCGAATACATAATGGTCAACTGATTCTAAATTTCTTTAGCCATGTCAAGATAAGGTAAAGTGGAGCTAACACTAGCTTTAATACTATTCAATAATAAGGAGATAATCTGAGCATATGCCTGATCCCATTAATCATACCCAAGAGTACCTTCTGCGGGTTTAAGGTCCACTAAATATTTCTTGAGGCTTTTACCTTTCAGAAATACTTGGACTGATTGTGACTATAAAACATAATTAGTCTCATTAAGCTTGACCGACGTCATAGAACCATTAAATAGAACTGTAGAAGACAAACTAGGTGGCACAGGAGAAATAACAACAGATGTGTTATCATTCTTCGATTCCATAGCCATAGGAGGGCTAAACCAGGCTAGAACGGTGCGAAAAAAAGAGTTGAACCAGATGAAGCAGTGCCGAACCTGAGTTGAACCAACTAAAGTAGTGCTGGAGAGTGGTGAGCTAGAGCAGAACCAGTGGAATAAGGACTGGACGATGCTGAACTGGAATCGAACCAGTCAGTATGAGCCTAGATAGTGTTGAATCAGACCCGAATCGGTCAAAATTAGATCTGGATAGTACTAAATTGTGATGAACTGTGACGAATTAGGCTTACACATGTTTGAACAGGGGCGAACTATGTAACATTGACCTATACTAGCCTAAGATTGGCTTGAACCGGTGCTGAGCCATGACGAACTGGGCCTGAATTGTGGTGAACTGGCTTGAACCGGACTGGAACAGGCTAGGCTGGGACTGGACTTCCAAAAGACGTGGATTGGATTGGGGAGCTTGGGCTAAACGACGTGGGCCGGACTAGGGACTTGGGCCACAAGACTTAGGCTTTTAGAATTGACCCGAGTCCACAACCATCAAAGATCTGACCCGACCCGACCCTTATTGTTCACTGTCTTCAAGATTGCGAACAAACGCTAGCCTCCAACAAGTCTGCTCACACGACGGCGACCCATAGCACTTCTACGACAACAACCGATGAAGACCACCACCACACTAGCAGTAATCAACATCGATTTCATGTCATCGACCAGTGACAATAATTAGCCGATGACGACAAACAACGAAATCAACTCAACAAACCACCATCGTCACCATAAATAACACCAATATCAAGATCAACTCAGCAGAAAATCACCATCGATTTCAACCGAAATCACACCTTTGGGAATGCACAGTTTCAGTGTAGACCCATCCAAAGATAGTAGGGACTCAACTCAGTGAAGGCGTGAAACAGAGAGAAAGAAAAGAAAAGACGAGGAAAATAAAAGAGGAAAGAAAAAAGATTAATAAAAGATTGGACCTAATTGCTCTGATACCATGTTAAGTTTAAAGAAAAGCTTAACACAATATGAGAGAGGCAAAGAGAGATTACCTCTCACTATTAATCTTGTATTTATAGTTATTGAACAAAGAAACAAAAGACAAGTATACCCTTTGTGTGGTATACATATTACAATAAATGTAAACCCTAATTATATTATAGTAACTTTCTCAATAGTGTGGAGTTAGATTTGATTTTTGTGTGGATTTGAATCTGGTTTTTAGATTTGGCGTTTGATTTTCTGGTTTTCAGATCTGATTTTCTTGTGGAGTTGGATCTGTTTTTTAGATATGATTTTTTGGTTTTATTTTTCTCTCTGTTAAAAAAAAATATAAAAAAATCTCAAGTCTGAAACTCTGTTCTACCTCCGACAAGGCGGAATCGGTGGCGGAGTTATAATTGATTGAAGTTGGAGTCAAAGGAAAAACTTCACTTTGATTAAAATCGGAGTTAAAGGTTGGATACATGCCTTTCGGCTCTGTCGGAGTCATAGCCCACCCCTATCTATGCTTCCTAAAATACAACATATTGACATTGGATCATACGGGGGAAATTCTTGTATGGTGGGAGAAGGTATTGAATTGTGATGCCATTCAAACATGGGTATCAAGCATATTGGATGTGGCACCAGTAAAGCACGAACAATACCTATTTGTGAGTTGTAAAACAAATAAAAAGGTGATAGATGTTCAAGCGTGGTGTTGGGAGATGTCCTCTTATGCTTAAGATGATTTCTATGTTGAATATGATCATTGCTTAAATCAATCTCAAAAGGCAGATCAATGGATTTGTCTAATATTATTATAGGTGAGAGCTGGGAGCTTGTACTTAGGTCCCTCAATTATGGGGTCTTACCCACACTTATACAAGGTCTGCATAAATGACTGTCTCGTGAAGTATTCTTGTTTGATTGGCATTGTCTTGTCATGAGTTTCAAATGAAATACGACATTTTGATTGTATGGAGGAAAGACATCAGGTGAAAGGCAGTAATTAGGTGATCAAACACCTTCTGTGCAATGGTCACAATTGTAGAGGCTAAATTGTCTTTGTCTGACATAGAGAATTGTTGTTGCGTGTGTCAAGACATTCTACCTTGAATGTAAAACAATGATTTGGATTTCATGTGGCCCAAGCCATTTCTTTGTCTTGCCTTTGTTTCTCATGCATATATACCTCTTGGAGAATGAGTAGGGGTGGACTACCCTTTTACTTTTTGTCTTGATTGTTGGCGAAAGCTTGTCCAGCTTGTCCTTTTTTCCTTTGCTAAAATACGACTGGTAGAAAATATAAGAAAAGATGAGTGCCAGCATGGAGCCTGAAATATATGTCTTATTTGACATAATTCCAAGACTGATTATTAAGCTCGAATATTGATAAATCAGAGGTACAGTCGAAGAGCTCAAAGAGTTTGTGATATAGTAGATTCACTAGGTGAGATAAGAAATATAACTTGCAAATTTTCATATCCATAACAATGGGCCAATTAAAAGCAATAAAATAAAAGCATAGTATTGCTCGGTAGATCACTAATGAATAGGTGGTTTAAGATCATTGATGCATCACAATCAAGCCTGGAAAATGATAGGCCAATCATAAACAAGTTTTAAGGAGGACCATCATAATCAGTCATAAGAAGGACGAGCGCAATCCAATACTGAATAAAACGAGAATAATCAAATCCAGGAGAAGATAATCTTAGCCAAGTCCTGAGGAGGATGAGAGCACAACCGAGTCTCGAAGAGGATAACCATGGATGAATCTTGGGAGGAAACTCATTGAATGGTCATATCCGAGTCTCAAATGGTACAATCAAATCCAAATCTTGAGAAGTACAATCTTTTGTTGTCGTTCAAAGTTGTTTTGGCCTTTGAGGAAGTACCTAGGAAGCACGGATACGAGTACAAGATACAGGTACGATATGATACGAGTACGACAAAACCCCAACAAATAGGATACGAGTACAGTCAGATTACATCTATAAATATATATATTTTATATTTTTATTATTATGCAATGACTTGATAGCTATAATTTTTAGTAGTTTTTTCATAATAATAAACAACATTAACAATTATTTATTTTCAAAAAGTTGTCTATCGTCTCGCTATGATATATCTACAAAGTGAATGCAATTAATTAAAGGAATAAGAACCAACTTTTAATCATATTATTTGCTTAGAAGTATTTTTTGCTAAGATTATAGAGTTATCAACTCATTTAAACTCTTTGGATATGTGATAATGGATAATACTTAGAAAACATCTATTTGTCTTCCAAGTTATATGAATTTTTGTTGATATATTGCATTATATGTGACATCAAAAGGAATGAGTAAAATTAAAACTAAAAATTACACATATTTTTCCGCATATAGAAGTATTCATATATTTTATTTATTATTGGATATGTTTAGTGTGTATCCAATACGTATCCTTGAGTATTCGATAAGTATCGTATTCAATACAGTATCCGATACGAATACATTGACCTTAACGAAGTATCAGGACTGAATCCTTCAATGCTTTTAGTTTCTAAGGAAGGACTAGACTACCTCCGGTGTTTGTAGAAGGCCCAAAAACCTCTATTCCTAGGTGTACTCATTCCATGGTACGAAGGTTGATAAGGTCCCTGGGACCTTCCTTACGTTTTTATCGTCGTATCTGAGCGAAGAAGTAAATGATGAGTTGAATAAGCTTTTACCTCCTTTTGAGTGTTGCTAAAGAACTAAAGGCATAATTTGACAAATGGATAAATCCGCAAGACTAGACAAGACTAAAGAAAAAAAAAAGAGTGGTTCACCCTTACCTTTCTCCAAGGGGCAAATACGTGAGAAGCAAAGGCAAGACAAACAAAGGGGATCCCCCATATTAAGTACAAAACATTTCTTTAAATAAAAAATTAGATGTCTTTGCATACACATCAAGAATTCTATCAAACCAATGCAATTTGACCTTTGCGATTGCAACCTTCACACAACAAATTGATTTTCATCTTATTGTCAGCTTTCACTTGAGTGCCTTTCCTTGAAGAAATAAGGTCACTCTTCATTTGTAAGTCATGACAAAATGCCACAAATTAGACCAAAGTACTTCATCAGGAAGTCATATGAAAGCCTTCCGTTCCTAGTTGTCACCTATACTACTACAAAATTCTATTACTATGATCTTTTACAATGATTATACACTTTCCTTGAGATCAATTCCTATATAGTCTGACTTTAGCGTCCAAGGGCCTCTCTGGGCACCGCGCTGGGGTACCTTTGACCCCTTCTCTGTTTTGCAGTTCTCAAACTGATAGATATTCGAGCTCTACCAGGTGACACATCTAACATTCTTGATGCCCGTATTTGAGTGAGGTGCACAATTCAACACCACCTCTGGTGGTATGAGTTTTCCCCCTGCAGATCAACATAGCAATTTAGGGTCCAATAGAATTAAATTATTACCTCATGCAGTGATAAAATGTTTGAGCTAGGAATTGCAAGGTCATGGATTTGCATCCAAGATAGCAACTCATAGGTTAGGCTTGTATCCAGTTCACCCCTCCCAATCCCCCCTGCTAGCACTCCACTTATGAGAACCAGATTGGGAAATGCCTTTACTTTTTCTCTTTTTCTAAGAAAAAAAAAAGCCCTGATTGAATGATCACTTTTAACCAGTCCGTTGTCAATTTATACAATGTGTAAGGTATGTCTGCTACACTGTGAACATAGGTGTTAGAGTTAGACTGGTATATGATGTCTTTGGACCGTAAAAATATATATTTAGGTGTCCCAATGCTATATGTAGTTGATAGTGATAATATTTAATAGAAATCATTGGTTGTTTTTGGTGGTGATATGCAGATATTGTAAAAGGGCAAAAGCTGTCTTCAAAGAATTGAAGCAAGTGCCACACATTGTTGAGCTTGATGAGAGAGGTTTGTTTTCATCATCTATTTTCTTTTTTTTCCTTTGCTTCTTTGGTGGTTAGAATTGATTGTGCAAAACTTCAAAGGGACTTCAGAAACATGTTGATGCAATAACAGATGAGGTAATGCAGTTATTTTGAAAAGGTGAATGGAGGAAATTGTATAGACTTGCTATCCTGTTGTCCATGGCACTCCTATTGCTCAACTGTACTGTTTCAATGCATTTTTAAAAGAAATTTATAGTTTTTTCGTTCCTCTTGGTCTTGAAAAAGGAGGAAATGAATATCGCTTAGAAGTTTTGTTAATTCAACAAAGTTCCATTATCTTAGTAATTGTGGACACTTCTGCCAAAAGCGTTCTTTCACAAGAGTTGCAATTTCCCCCTTTATGTCCTCAGATGATGGCGGGAATATTCAGGATGGACTTAGTGAGATTTTTGGGAGGCGTACTGTGCCTCAGGTGTTTGTAAATGGCAAGCATCTTGGAGGTTCTGATGGTAACCTAGTGATCCTCAGTCTAACTTTATTTCCTTTCTCCATTTGCATTAAATTCTACGAGAACATCACCTCTACAACTCACAAAATACTGATTACAGATACTGTTGAAGCTTATGAAAGCGGGAGACTGGCTAGACTTCTGGGAGTTGCTGCTAGGGATGAGGATGATCTCTGAGTCAGGAATATCAAAATGATTAGTTGGTTTCAATTGGAACATGGAATTCAGTGTCTAGCATGTAATTCGTTCCCTTCTAGTAAGGTCATCACAAGTGTTCTTCTATCTTTGCCAACTGCTCTGTTTTGCATTTAAACTTTTAGAGTGGTTGTTATTGAGCAGGATACCATATTTCCTTTGCCCAAACCTTGATGAGTGTCGAGATTAGCTTGAACTGTGATCAATTTTACTTCAATTACATGACCGCGCACTTATAATTCATGGGGTTTTTTTGGTTTGGAATCAGTATATATTTTGCTGGTCTTAAGGTAATTTTTATTTATTCATTACAATTATGAGACGTTTGGGGCTACAAGCTCCAATTACTCACTCAGTTTTGTGCATCACAGTGCATTCACTAATTAGTTTGGGACCTTGGATCATTTGAGTGTTCAGATGATATTCTTCTTCCCTCCATTTTCCCTATTGCCTGTGGAGAGGTGTTCTGTTATTTTTAATTACCCTGCCAATAAATAAAAACGCTATCCTATCTGAAAGGTTTGACTGCAAAAATCCTATTGTTATTGGTCCAAAACTACCCGGATTACATTTTCTGGATACCAGGAGTTCCAGACCACTCTACATCTGTTATTTGAAGACTTGACTCAAACTCACCTCAATAAATTTTGTCCAAACTATGCGGTCGGTTACTGCTGAAATGAAGAGGTTTCCCATGTGGATTCGTCAATTTTTGGGCTGACACAGGACAGGCGGCTTGATGCCTACTTCAAGTATACAGATCAAAGGTACTCCTATCCTATGTTTATGGTGGTTCAACATTGTGAACTTTACCAAACTCAATAGTCAAATAGTAGCAGAATTGATTAAATGGCAAAGAAGATGCTGAAGCAAAACAGTAGGTGAATTTTTATCAAAAGGTCTGTGACAGTGCCCTAGAAGAGTAGTGCTACAAGTAGAAGTCCAATTCTTAAAAACTTGCATTTCAGTGACATCTATTTTATTCATTAGGGCAAATTCCACTTTATACCATGTGGTATACTCACATAACACTTCCATTTTTTATGGTTCAAATACAATCACACGATGCCGATTGATGCGTATACTATAGCTGAAAATCGAATAATCTAATCCTAATCCTATATTAGGGTTAAGGAAAAGAAACAAAAAAAAAAGAGGAAGAAAATGAGTTGAAACAAAGAAACAAAGAAAAAGAGGAAGAAAATGAGTATGCAACAATATTGTGTAGGATGTATATTGCCTACACCCTATCACCTATTTATATTAGATTAATATTGAAAAACAATCACAAGATTTAGAAAGTAGAGCATAACAAGAAAATGACATAATAGGAAAGTAACATAATAGGCAAGTAGAACAATAAAAAAGTAACACTCCAACACTCTCCCTCAAGTTAGAGCATAGAGATAAAAAATGTCAAGTTTAGAATAAAGCCTACTAAAGTTGTACGGTATCAATGGTTTGGTGAGAAAGTCATGAGTTGATTGCAATGTCCCCATCTTGTCAACAAGGATGATAAAACCAACCATTTATGGACTTCTTTAATTAACAAATACTCTCCCTGAGCAACAAATTCAGGTGGTTACTCCAAGTAAAGTCTAAGGCACCTTTGATTTTCTAGAGAAACAATTAACGAGCACACCAAAACAAGCAATAGCAAATGATAATCATGACAACATAGAGAATAAGAACATAATGACGATAGAGGAGAAACACAACAACACCAACACCACAAAAAACCTCGGACAATAACAAATTGAATCACAACAATCAAAAATAGTGTAAATCAAGCAAAACTGGAGTTGAATTAACCAAAAAGAGGTTGAACCGGTGTTGAAAACCACAAAACTAATACTCAACCGGAATAAAAACTCCAGTATTGGCACCAAACTAGGTTGAAAATATTCAACTGAAATTGAACTGGGATGAAAAATAGTCAACCAACACCAAATTGGGTCGAAACCCAACGAGTTGACATTAGACCATGTTGAAAACATTAAATCAAGATTTAAACCGCTAAACCAACACCAAACTATGTCAAAAACCACTGAACCAATATTAAATTAGGTTGAAAAAATTGCGTCAAAATTCAATTGGGATAAAAACTACTAAACCAACACCAAACTGAGTCGTAAACCATTGAATTGGAACTAAATTGAGCTAAAAACATTGAACCAGAGCTGATCGGGGATGAAACCACCACCAAATTGGGCTGAAAA
>CAUOFW020006864.1:0-22813 GCA_963454935.2 Ilex paraguariensis | reverse complement strand
AAAAATGAAAATTTTTATAAAATTTTAAAATTTGAAAATATTTTAAATAAAGTTCATATAAAATATTTTGAACATAAAACATCGGTACGCAATTTAATCGTTTCGGGATGAAACGGACCCGGACAAAGACGACACTTTGCGCGAACGAGGGCCAAGTGTTTAGAAAGTATAAAAGTGGGAAAATATCTGAAAAATCAGATATTTGCTCTTCATTTGGCCGGCTGGATCAGACCCAAGAGCAAAAGAAGAAAAAAATATAATTTTCAAGCTTACTTTCCGCCGATTCTCGGAGTTCCGTCGGTCGAATTTCGTCAGGCCCAAGAATTAAAGTCGATCTACGCGACGAGAGCTACGCGTGGGTACCAAAAACACAGAATTTCACCGAAGATTCAAAGGAAGGATTTTGGAGAAATCTAAGCTTTGGGCTTCAATCTTGTTCTTGAGGCTTCCTACAAATTCTTTACGCTTCAAGAGGTAGGGTTCCTCCTACTCGGACCTATTTCTCTAACCTAAGGTGTCCATAGGGTTCATGTGGGTTGTTTTGGGTATTTCTAATATTTTTCCATTATGATTGGTGCTATGGAAATGGGTAGGATCAATTCTAGTGTGAATTGGTAGTTAGAAAGTGCTAGTTTGTGATTTCTTGAATGTTTATATAATTGGTTATATAAAAATCATATATTCTGATTTTTATTTTGTTGAATGATCCATATAAAATCTTGGCTTGATTTTGGTATATGGAAGTATTTATGTAATCCCTTGGAAATTGGGATCATGTGGGCATGCTTTGTGTTTTATATTATGCCTTGTGAAATGAAATGTAATATTAGTATGTATTATGTGTTATCATGTTGATGGAGTGTTGATATATGCTCTTGGATATATTGAACTTGAAATGTTTGTGATTATATGCAAATGATATTAATTGTCATGGTATACAATGATATTTAAAAATTGTCATTTGGCATGCATTGCAATATGGACATGGAATTAACATCACATTCATGGGCTACATGCATGAGTGTGGTGTGTAGGGTTGCATGGGTGATCAACACCAACATTGGTACTTGATGGTAGGCTCGGAAAGTGGGATGGAACGTCCTACGAAGTCGCACGGTGACATGCATAAGAAAACTTGTGTCGGGTATAGCAAGTAGGGCTAGACACTCCCTCGGTGAAAAACCCGACCACTTGGTTCATACACTTACCGGCGGTGAAATTCCAGAAAAGTGTAACGGCGTACGGAGCCGGAGGTGCGATTCCTGAATCCGATACCCCATAAAGGCACATGATTTTGATATATAAATTATTCATTTGATGGGAAACATCCAAGAATGAATTAGTTTTATGACATATGGTTGATTTCAAAATGATCTTTGGATGTGTTTCATCAAAGACGTTTGTTTTACACGTAAGTGTCGCATTGTGTTGTGGGAGTCGGTGTGGGCTCGGGATAGCATGCAGGGTGAGTTTCATCTCATTACTTGGCATGGCATCATGATTTTCCAACATTGTATTATATGTTATTGTTGGAGGGAATACTTGTTGTGAAATGTTGCATTTATACATTGCATATGCATTTTAGGTGATGAGTAGCCTCTGTAGGGATTATTCTACTGGGCATTGGCTCACCCTATATGGAAACATTTCAGGTGTGGTCATGCACCAATGGACGGCTCACAATCAGGGTCACATGGTTGAAGAAAAGCCGACTTGTGGCTTCCAATCCATTTTTTTTTTGTAAAAGTAGATTTGTAATTAAATTTTGGCATGTAATGTGTAAAGGAATTGTAATAGAGTATATATGGACTGTTTTAATATAACCTTGCATATTTTGATATAAATATGATGATTGGACCCTGTGGTCAAGTTTTACGTATAAAAATGGACCCTGTGTGGTTATGGTATTATATTGGACCTCGATGGGTCATGTAAATGTTGATTGCACAGATTGTGTTTTGGGGTAGAGCTTCCCGTACAAAGGAGACTCTGCCCGAATTTCGTTAAATATATGGTAAATGGGACACAACGGTACGATATCGAGTTATACGGTATCCACGGCATTCCGTGGGTTGATGGGAAATTAACGGACCCCATGAATTTGGGGTGTCACACGCTTGGTATCAGAGCCTAGGTTATACGATTTACCTAAGGCTTGTTGGGCATTGGGACTAGACCATTGCATGCATTGTGCATCTCATCTTATGTGCTTAAATTGTTACATGTTTTGTGCAACGTGTTATGTGAAACATGATTACTTACTTGCTAAGTGATTATGTGAATGATATGCATGGTAAAAGGCACATGAAAAAAAAAAAAAACAAACAAACACTAGGGTTAGAAAACATAACCTTGGGTTCAAAAAAAAAAGAATGAATGGTATAGTTTTATGTGTAAATGTCTACTAGTAGGTGGCACACGCACTACTAGTGAAACAAGGAGGAAAATCTCCAAGTTTAAATACTTGACTTGACTTCTATCTGGGATACTAAGTAAATGCTCTGTTTCTATTTGACATGTGTGTAGATGGAAAATAGAGGAAGGGGAAGAGGACGCGGCCGAGGCAGAGGTGGTAGGCGGAACAACAACCAACCACCACCGGCCTTTGACCAACAAGCCTTCATGGAGGCTATTGGTGCAGCGGCGGCTACCATTGCACAAGCTAGTGCTACGGCCGCTACTATTGCACAGACGGGTACAAGTGGGGGCCAAGGAGGCTCCAGTCATCTCCAGAAGTTCAAGGCACATCAACCGCCGATCTTTATGGGAGGGGCGGACCCGATGGTAGCTGATCATTGGTTCCGGCAGGTTGACAAGATCTTGAGGGCAATGGAGATCACCTCTGACGCCACCAGGATAACTCTAGCTACATTCCAGTTGGAGGGGAATCCCAAGTATGGTGGGATTGGGTGAAAGACTCCAAGAACTTGGAGGCCATGACATGGGTAGAGTTCCAGGAACTTTCATGGGGAAATACTTCCCGGCGACTGCGAGGCATGCAAAGGCCCGGGAGTTCCTAGATCTGAGGCAAGGAACGATGTCAGTGATGGAATACGTGGCTAAATTCACTGAGTTAGCACGTTTCGCTGACCAATATGTGGCCACAGATATGGCCAAGGTTAGAAAATTTGAGGATGGGCTGAAGTTATCCATCCGGGGTAAAATCGTCCGTCTTCTACTACAAGACTTCGACTTGATGGTCACCACAGCTTTGGCCATTGAGAGAGAGGTGGATGACGCAAGGAGCATCCGGGTCTAGTGGCAAAAGACAAAGAAGAAGGAAGACCAATCCTCTTCTTCTAGCTCGAGGAGAAGCAAAGGACTTCTACTCCACAAGGATTTCAGGTACAGGGCCGCAGTTATCAAGGCCAAGGCCAAAGTCAATCCTCCCAGGTGGAGAAATCAGAGACCTTCCTACCAGGTTGGCCAGAGGACTTGCTATCATTGCCACCAACCGGGTCACATGAAGAAGTTGTCCTCAGAGGCAGGGATCCCAGGGTCATGGGTCGTCGCAATCTCAGACTTCAGTGGGGCAACCACAGACGCAATATGCTCCTCACTACCCTACTACGGGTCAGGGCAGCCAGTACCAGTTTCAGGGTGCAGCACAAGGCCCTACTATTTCTCGTGCAGGGACACCGCAAGCTGGCCAGATGGGCCAAGGAATGGGTCGAGGAAGAGGCCAGGGCTCACAAAGCCGGACTTCAGGGACTCCGGGCGTGTCTACGCCATGATGCCACAGACTGGGCCGGCAGATCCGTCGGTGATACAGGGTACATTTCTACTTTCCCCTTTCGCTATGGGCTAGAGTGTTTTTGATTCTGGTGCATCTCATTCATTTATTGCTGCATCTTGTGTGGATGACTTGGGCTTAGAGGTTGAGACCTTGAAAGAGCCATTGCATGTGAGTTCTCCCCTAGGTGCTAGGGTGAGGGTTGATCAGATATGTCAGGGGTGTGAGTTGGAGATCTCAGGGATTCTACTCACTATGGACCTTCGGTCATGGACATGTCGGAGTTCGATGTGATCCTTGGGATGGATTGGTTGGCGGCACACCGAGTCGTCATTGATTGTGATCAAAGCGAATCACTGCTTACACACCGGATGGGGTTTGTTTCATGTTTCAAGGGGATAAGCACGATGTTTTACCCCAAGCAGTATACGACTCTAGATGGCACGGGCAGCTGATGGGTTGGCTAGCAAGCCTGACCCTTGAAGACGAGGCGAGGCAAGAGTTAAGTCTACCTCGGGTTGTGTGTGATTATGAGGATATTTTTCCGATGAACTACCGGGATTACCTCCACATAGGGATGTGGACTTCACTATAGAGTTGCATCCCGATACATCTCCCATCTCTATGACACCACACAGGATGACGCCTACTGAGTTGCAAGAACTCAAGGTACAATTGCAAGAATTGTTGGACAAGGGGTTTATTAGACCGAGCACTTCACCTTGGGGCACTCCAGTTCTGTTTGCTAAGAAGAAAGATAAGACTCTTGGTTGTGTATTGATTACCGAAAGTTGAAAAGGGTCACTATCAAGAATAGGTACCATTTGCCGAGGATTGATGACTTGTTTGATCAGCTGAGGGGGGCACGGGTCTATTCCAAGATAGATCTTCGAACCGGTTACCATCAGTTGAGGGTTAGGGAGGAAGATATTCCTAAGACGGCGTTTAGAACGCGGTATGGGCATTTCGAGTTCACAGTGATGCCATTTGGATTGACCAATGCTCCAGCAGCATTCATGGGCCTCATGCACAGGGTGTTCCAACCCTATTTAGATCAATTTGTTGTGGTTTTTTTTGATGACATCTTGATCTACTCCAAGTCTGAGGAGGAGCATGAGAGTCACTTGAGAATTGTTCTCCAGACATTGAGAGATTATCAGTTATATGCCAAGTTCAGCAAGTGTGAATTCTGGCTTACTGAGGTGAAATTTCTGGGACACGTGGTGTCGGCTTCGGGTGTATCCGTGGACCCGGAGAAGGTTGAGGCAGTTATGAATTGGGAGAGACCGAAGTCAGTCTTCGAGATACGTAGTTTCTTGGGATTGGCGGGGTATTACCGGCGGTTTATTGAGGATTTCTCTCGATTGGCTGCACCTATGACGAAGTTGACCCGGAAAGATGTCAAGTTTGTGTGGAATGATTCTTGTGAGAATGCATTCCAAGAGTTGAAGAAGAGGCTTACTTCAGCTCCTATTCTGATAGTTCCAGAACGAGGACAGAGGTACACGGTCTATTGTGATGCCTCGAAGGACGGGCTGGGATGTGTTTTGATGCAGTCTGGGAGGGTAGTAGCTTATGGTTCTCGGCAGCTAAAGAATCACGAGCAGAATTACCCCACACATGACATGGAGTTAGCAGTCATTGTCTTTGCCTTGAAGGCTTGGCGTCACTACCTGTATGGTGAGCAGTTTGAAGTATTTTCGGACCACAAGAGTTTGAAGTATATTTTCACACAGCGGGACCTCAACATGAGGCAACGCCGGTGGATGGAGTATTTAGAGGACTATGACTTCACTTTGCATTACCATCCTGGTAAGGCAAACGTGGTGGCTGATGCACTTAGCCGAAGGTCACGGAGAGTTTTGGCTAGTGTAGCTTCCCGGGAGTGGCAGATGCTCGAGACTGTGGGACAGTTCGGGCTATGTTATATGGGTCAGGCTCAGGGTACTTTGGGGAGTTTGGTGACTACACCGTCTCTACTGAGCAGGGTGATTGAGTCCCAGAGTCAGGACACGGAGCTATTGTCCATCCGGGATCGTGTACAAGCAGGTATGGGTGACGAGGGCTGGGCTACTCACTCAGATGGTAGTCTTCGATATCGAGGAAGGGTTGTGGTTCCTCAATTGGCAGATCTGAGGGAGGAGATCCTTAGGGAGTTTCATTGCTCCCGTTTTGCAGTTCATCCAGGGGGCACGAAGATGTATCATGATCTTCGTCGCCAGTATTACTGGAGTGGAATGAAGAGGCAGGTTGGCGATTTTGTCAGTCGATGTCTCACGTGTCAGCAGGTTAAGGCTGAACACCAGAGACCAGCGGGATTACTCCAGCCTTTGGAGGTAGCTGAGTGGAAGTGGGAGCATATCACGATGGATTTTGTGACCCATTTGCCACGGACATCGCGGGGTCATGACGCGGTGTGGGTGATAGTAGACCGGCTTACTAAGTCGGCACACTTTTTGGCTGTGCGGATGACCTTCACATTGGAGGAATTCTGCAGGTTGTATATACGGGAGATTGTCCGGCTGCATGGAGTACCTGTATCTATTGTATCGGACCGGGATCCCAGGTTTACGGCTCATTTTTGGGAGAGTTTCCAGCGAGCCATGGGGACACAATTAATGATGAGCACTGCTTTTCATCCCCAGACAGACGGTCAGTCTGAGAGGACTATCCAGACTTTAGAGGACATGCTACGGGCATGCGTCCTAGATCTTAAGGGTAGCTGGGAAGATCACTTATCCTTGGTGGAGTTTGCATACAATAACAGTTACCAGGCGAGCATAGAGATGGCACCCTATGAGGCACTATATGGGAGGCCATGTCGTTCTCCGGTTTGTTGGACGGAGGTAGGAGAGAGGTCTTCTACGGGTCCGGAATTGATCAGAGACACCTCGGAGAAGGTGGACTTGATTCGGAAGCGTCTTCTCACGGCTCAAAGCCGGCAAAAGAGTTATGCTGATAGACGGCGGCGACCTCTAGAGTTTGAGGTGGGAGATCATGTCTTCTTGAAGGTTATGCCTAAGAGAGGAGTGGTCCGGTTTGGTAAGCGGGGGAAGCTGTCACCGAGATACATCGGGCCCTTCGAGGTACTTGAGAGAGTGGGTACAGTTGCTTACCGGTTGGCATTACCGCCAAATCTATCGAGTGTTCATGCAGTATTCCATGTCTCTATGCTTCGGAAGTACACCCCACATCCGACTCATGTGGTGGATTGGGGAGAGCTTGTTGTTGATGCTGATGGGACTTTCGAGGAGGGACCGGTGCGCATCATGGATAGCCGGGAACAGGTTTTGCGAGGCAAGACCGTGCGGCTAGTGAAGGTGCTGTGGCAGCATCGAGGAGTAGAGGAGGCGACATGGGAGCGCGAGGACACTGTCCGTACTAGTTATCCTTTCTTGTTCGAGGATGGAGGTACATTCTTCTGGTCATTTAGCATTAATTGACTGTTGTATATGCATGTGATTGTATGTGCATGTGTATGTGAATTTCGGGGACGAAATTCTTTTAAGGGAGGAAGAATGTGAAACCCGGGAAAAATTTTAACTTTTTCTGAAAAAAAAATGGCAAAATGGTAATTTGCCATTATAGTGCGGGTTAAAAAACTGGTATTTTTATAGACCTCGGATGATGAAACGGACCTCACCGTTGGATTCGTCTCACGAAATCTAGTTACCCAGACAAATTTCGTCGAATTCTGAGATAGTCAGATTTTTCAC
The DNA here is from genome assembly GCA_963454935.2 of Ilex paraguariensis. NCBI lineage: Eukaryota > Viridiplantae > Streptophyta > Magnoliopsida > Aquifoliales > Aquifoliaceae > Ilex > Ilex paraguariensis. The sequence continues at coordinate 15,364 of CAUOFW020006864.1, read as the reverse complement.
GTTTTTCGAGGTGACGGGTGTTCGATGACCCCTAAAAATGAAATTTTTATAAAAATTTTAAAATTTAAAAAATATTTTAAATAAAGTTCATATAAAATATTTTGAGTTTAAATCGGTACGCAATTTAATCGTTTCGGGATGAAAACGGACCCGGACAAAGGACGACACTTGGCACGACGAGGGCCAAGTGTTTAGAAAGTATAAAAGTGGGCAAATATCTGAAAAATCAGATATTTTCTCTTCATTTGGCCGGCTGGATCAGACCCAAGAGCAAAGAAGAAAAAATATAATTCTTCAAGCTTTCTTTCGCCGATTCTCATAGTTCCGTCGGTCGGAATTCGTCAGGCCAAGAATTAAAGTCGATCTATGCGACGAGAGCTACGCGTGGGTACCAAAAACAAAGATTTTCACCGAATATTCAAAGGGAGGATTTTGGAAAAATCTAAGCTTTGGGCTTCAATCTTGTTCTTGAGGCTTCCTACAAATTCTTTACGCTTCAAGAGATAGGGTTCCTCCTACTCGGATCTATTTCTAACCTAAGGTGTCCATAGGGTTCATGTGGGCTGTTTTGGGTATTTCTAATATTTTTCCATTATAATTGGTGCTATGGAAATGGGTAGGATCAATTCTAGTGTGAATTGGTAGTTAGAAAGTGCTAGTTTGTGATTTCTTGAATGTTTAGATAATTGGTTATATAAAAATCATATATTCTGATTTTTATTTTGTTTGAATGATCCATATAAAATCTTGGCTTGATTTTGGTATATGGAAGTATTTATGTAATCCATTGAAAATTGGGATCATGTGAGCATGCTTTGTGTTTTATATTATGCCTTGTGAATGAAATGTAATATTAGCATGTATTATGTGTTATCATGTTGATGGAGTGTTGATATATGCTCTTGGATATATTAAACTTGAAATGGTTATGTGATTATATGCAAATGATATTAATTGTCATGGTATACAATGATATTTAAAAATTGTCATTTGGCATCCATTGCAATATGGACATGGAATTAACATCACATTCATAGGCTACATGCATGAGTGTGGGTGTAGGGTTGCATGGGGTGATCAACACCAACATTGGTACTTGATGGTAGGCTCAGGAAAGTGAGATGGAACGTCCTACGGAGTCGCACGGTGACATGCATAAGAAAACTTGTGTCGGGTATAGCAAGTAGGGCTAGACACTCCCTCAGGTGAAAAACCCGACCACTTGGTTCATACACTTACCGGTGGTGAAATTCCAGAAAAGTGTAACGGCGTACGGAGCCGGAGGTGCGATTCCTGAATCCGATACCCCATAAAGGCACATGATTTTGATATATAAATTATTCATTTGATGGGAAATATCCAAGAATGAATTAGTTTTATGACATATGGTTGATTTCAAAATGATCTTTGGATGTGTTTCATCAAAGACGTTTGTTTTACACGTAAGTGTTGCATTGTGTTCTGGGAGTCGGTGTGGGCTCGGGATAGCATGCATGGGTGAGTTTCATCTCATTACTTGGCATGGCATCATGATTTTCCAACATTGTATTATATGTTATTGTTGGAGTGAATACTTGTTGTGAAATGTTGCATTTATACATTGCATATGCATTTTAGGTGATGAGTAGCCTCTGTAGGGATTATTCTACTGGGCATTGGCTCACCTTATACGGAAAACATTTCAGGTGTGGGTCATGCACCAATGGACGGCTCACAATCAGGGTCATATGGTTAAAGAAAAGCCGACTTGTGGCTTCCAATCCATTTTTTTTTTGTAAAAGTAGATTTGTAATTAAATTTTGGCATGTAATGTGTAAATGAATTGTAATCGAGTATATATGGACTGTTTTAATATAATCTTGCATATTTTGATATAAATATGATGATTGGACCCGGTGTGGTCAAGTTTTACGTATAAAATGGACCATGTGTGTTTATGGTATTATATTGGACCTCGGATGGGTCATGTAAATGTTGATTGCACAGATTGTGTTTTGGGATAGAGCTTCCCGTACAAAGGAGACTCTGCCCGGATTTCGTTAAATTATGATAAATGGGACACAACGGTACGATATCGAGTTATACGGTATCCACGGGCATTCCGTGGGTTGATGGGAAATTAACGGACCCCATGAATTTGGGGTGTCACATGCTAAGCCCAAGAAACTACGTACTTCAATCACATTCTTTGGTGGTTCTCACTTCGTCACTGACTCAATCTTTGCGGGGTCAACAGCTACCCCTTGGTCCGACACAACATGGCCAAGGAATTTCACTTCCTTCATCCAATACTCACACTTACTCATCTTTATGTTCTCTCAATGTCTGTAGTACAATAGAAAGATGGCGTCTATGATCCTCGTGAGTCCAAGAATAGATTAGTATGTCATCAATGAACACGATAACAAACTGATCTAGGTACGACTGAAATACCCTGTGCATTAAATCCATGAAGGCTGCTAGAGCATTAGTCAATCCGAACGGCATCACCGTATACTCGAAATGACCATACCAAGTACGGAAAGTAGTCTTAGGAATATCTTCCTGCTTGATCCACAATTAATGATACCCTGTGCGAAGATCAATCTTAGAGTAATACTTAGAACCCCTCAACTAATCAAATAGGTCGTCGATTCATGGCAAAGGGTATTTGTTCTTCACTGTTACTCGATTCAATCTTTGGTAATCCGTGCACAACCAAAGCGTCTCATCATGCTTCTTCACGAAGAGTACCGGGACTCCCCAAGGTGAAGTGCTCAAACGGATAAACCCAATGGTCAACAGATGATCCAGCTACTTCCTTAGCTCCTTTAACTCCAAAGGTGCCATCCGATAGAGAGCGATAGATATGGGTTCGATTCCTTGGTAGAAATCAATCTTGAACTCAATCTCCCTATGTAGGGGTAGCCTGGGTAGTTTGTCTGGGAAGACATCTGGAAAATTCCATACTATCAACACCACATCCGTATGAAATTTATCTCAATCATCTCCCATCAAGCTAGCTAAAAAACTCAAATGGCTCCCCGCCTTCGCTTTCAAGAATCTACTACCCGTAATAGGAAATAGATGGGAGGAATTTTGGTCATTCACGAAACTAAATACTACCCTTCCCGGTAGTTGAAAAGAAATCCGTTTACGGAAACAATCCATTACAGCCCGAAATGTGGATAAAAAATTCATCCCAAAGATCACGTCATACCCCTTCATGTCTAAGGCAACCAAATCTACAATCAGTTCATGCTCCCCAATTTGAAGCACAAAACCCCTACACACCCGACTAGTATCCAACAATTCTCCCGTAGGCATATTAATACACAACGCATGTTCTAGATTCTCGAAGCCCAATCCCAATTTAATAGTATATGCAGTACGTATAAATGAATGAGTCACACCCGGATCAAATAAAATTCAGGCCCAAGAATTGTAGAGGAGAATAATACCTTCCACCACTACATTGGAGGCATCTGCCTCCGGTTGGGTCAAAGCAAATACAATTCCTTGGTTGGCGCCACTTGGGACTAGAGCTTCAAACGGTCTCTGCTGTTGTAGTGACCTTTGTAGTGGTGGCTTGTTTGCATTCACCCGCCTGGTTGCTTGGTTGGTTTTGGTTGAAATCAATGGGTAGTTATCTTTGAAGTGCCCAACACCTCCATATGCAAAGCATCGATGTGGGTCGGTGCCTACTCTCTATGGTACTCCTCCCGCCCCTCGAGCTGTCTGTGGTCTCTATCCAACTACCTAATCTAGGTGACGGTAGGGTGCCACTCTCTGTGCTCCACTACTACTAGCACCCGTCCTAATCAGACCTCCCCTCTCATAAGGTTTTATCGTCGCTGATTGTCTTCCATATCTCTCTCCACCAACATAGCTCTATCCACAAGATCCCCATAGTTACGGATCCTAAGAACCACAAGCTTCTCCCTAATGGCCGGCCTCAAGCCTTGCTCAAAACGTTTAGCCCTCCTGGCCTCTGTGGATATGAATTCCATGGCATATCTGGACAACTCCTCAAACTTTCTCTCATACTCCCCCATCGTCAAACTACCCTGTCAAATAGCAAGGAAATCGGCACTCATCTTGTCTCTAACCGACTCAAGAAAATATTTGTCTTGGAAGACTTGATCGAACTCCTCCCAAGTAAGTGTATCTGTGTTCCTCCGTCTCTTTACCGAATCCTACCAATGGTCGGCCACCTCCCCCTCGAACAAATAGGTAGCTAAGTCAACCCTCAAGTCTTCGGTAACTCTCATGCCGTCACAAATCATCTTCACCCGGCGGATCCATCTATCCGCATCCAAAGGATTGGAGCTCCCTTGGAAGGTAGGTGGGTGTTGCCTCAGAAATTCCCAAAGAGTTACCATCCTCCAATTATCATCCCTATTGCCTAGCAATTGTGCTAGGGGGTGAGCTCCACCATTATGGTTGTTGTTTCCATTTTGATTTTGTACCAAAGTGGTGAGCTCCCTCAAACATTGATATATGCTGCTTATGGCATTGGGAGGTGGTGGTGATGGTGGATTTGCTTGTCTTCCCCGACCACGCCCACGTCCATGTCCATCGTCCATCGTCCATCCTGCACATCAATTCACAATTTAGTTTCATTGATGTACAAGACATCCTAGTTATCACTTTGATCTAAAGCATATGGTTCATATAAAATTAGATCAACAATTTTCTTCAACCTAGTCCTACTTTTCTAGTGGTAATCCATAACCTACAGCTCTCATATAAGACCTAATTCCTAAGCTCTGATACCAAATCTGTAACACCCCAAAAATCGGGGTCCTTAATTTAACAAAATTCGGGTAGAATCTCCTTTGTACGGGGAGCTCTACCCAAAACACAATTTGTACAATTATACTACATTGACCACACTGGGTCCACATATGAATAAATATTGACCACACCGGGTCCATTTACCCATCAAATAATAAAATTTCATTCACCACATGTAATATCCACCATATCATCCGAAAAAAATAAGCCAAGCTATGACACTTATATTCCAAAAGAATTACACTCAAACTTAGCAGCGGAATAAATAAAATACTAGACTATACATGATTGTAAATAACTTCCTTAGTCTAGCACAAAAATAAACTATAGTTCTAGATGTCCACCTCGGGATCTAGGTTCCCCTCTGGTGGAACCTCCCAATTTTTTGGCTCGTCAATGCCGAGATCTTCCTCTAGCACAAAATCTAAAAAAAAATATTATTGGTAGGGGTGAGTTTTACGCACTGTAGGAAAATCCTCTCAAACTCTAACAAGGTTTGAAAAACATAGAAAATGGTCGGTCTCATTTCACAAATAGCATACATAAAATTTGAAAGAAAACATAACATTTTCAAAGATCTCAAGTTTATACATTAACAATAATTAAGTGCAAGAGTAAAGTCAATCCCACCATAAATAACCATTCCAAAGAATAATTATTCCCACAACAATTTTCAAGATAATCATATCCAAAAGATAACGCAATAAACAATAATCACAATGTATCTCAAGTCTGATGTAAGATAATCGCATGAATAAACACATAGAAAATATCCTGGCCTACACACACACAATTCCTCGCAAGGATATCAACTTTGGGAAGGGCGCCTACCGATGCATTGTCTCATACCAATGCACCAGCAATAACGAATCCGACCCAGGCATAGTATACTAATCCTCTTACATGGCACCCATGAGCTAATAGTGGTTTGGTCCTCGCAAGGCACCATCCCCACTACGAGTGGTAGAAAAAATTCAAACCCACACGGAGTAAGAACCACCCACATCTACCCATTCTATGATACCCGATCAATAGCCACCCATGGTCATCCAAACACCTCCATGAGATACAATCACCAACAATTTCTCAAACACACTCAATTCGATAAATCCCCAATTTTTCACATCCAAATTCACATTTATTTCACAATGGAAAAATTTAAGAAAAATTAATAAGAGATCATCATAAATACCATTGTGTTGTTCAATACGAAACACTAAAGTTTTGAAATCAAGAATAAAGGAGAAATCAAGAGAAAAACCTAGTTCTCTTGAAATTTAGGGTTTTGAATATGAGAAAAGAACTTTTATGGTTATCTAACCATTCCATTGTTTAAAACATGCTAACATTTACAAAAACATCAAGAATCCATGATTTCATAGCATATTAATATGATGTAGAGTCAAAGAAAACATATATGTATAACTCTAACCTCAATGTAAGAGAATGAAAGAAAACTCCTACTTGAATCAAAATTTCAAGCAATAACCCAAGCTCTAGTGACCTCCTTCTTCCCTCTTCTTCCTTCCTTAATCTTCCTCTAAGGTTCCAAGAGGTTTGGGGTGAGAGTGGAGTGAAGAGAATGGAGTAAATGGGATGAAAATGGATTTTTAAACACAGCAGCCCCAATTTTTACTGTTCACAGGTTGTTTTTGGTTTCTCCAAAATTATGATTTTGCCACTAAGAATCTTTAATTTGATCTATATGACTACCCTAAGATTTTTCGACGTTCCGGATTCATTTTTAATGTTATTTTAACCTAAAAATATTTATTTTTATGATTTATTTCAAAAATAAAATAAATTTATACTCAAAACATTAAAATTATTATTTTATTCCTCTCTAGTATTTATTCTTACGGTTTCAATATATATGATTTATTCTTACGTCATTACATATATAAGAATCACTAAATAAGTACATTACTATATTAATATAAACATGTGAGGGTTCACACCTTCCAAGTCTAAGAAGAAAACACAACACTTTACCATCTAAGGAACACCACAGTGCAGATTTTTTGATCAACTTCGGAGAATAAACTAATTTGACTTAGGTATTTCTAGTTAGGGTTTTAACAAAAATAAAGGTGCACAATTTGGACTTTCCAACAAAGAGTTATGATCAAATTGGTGAAAAGTAGTCTGTCAGACTGCTTGGTTCTTCTATACTTGTCTCACTTGAGTTTGAGTTTCTTTTGTCACAAATTCTATCTCATACTCATCTCCAATATAAATAGTATGACTTGCATAAAGATTCATGTCTAGCATCATTCATTAACCAAAACTAAATTATCAGCCTTCTCCTAAAATCATTTATAACAACATGATGTAAAACTAGTATATCCATCAACATTTTTCTTCAATTCCTCTAAGTTAGATAATTGATGAGAATGCAAAATGTTATATTTTTTTCTCTTTTAATATTTAGCCTTTTATACTTATTTGGAGGCTAAATATACTTATTATTCTTATATTTTGATTTAGGATATAAATAGAGACGTTAAATATAAAATGAAATTAATTGGATAATTGTGATAGTTTAGACATGTGGGGTTTAGACTATTATACATTGATCACAATAGTGATATCATATTGTTATTTGGCAAAAAAAATATAGAATAACAATTGTGAAGCAACGGTGGTATTTATACAGGTAATCTTTGACATCTTATCTTAACTTTGCCAACGCACAGTTTTTTTTTCTTAAATACTATGTCATTTTTTTTTGGCTCTTTATGTAGGATAACCGAAGTAACATCTTCTTACAAAAGTCTGACATATGTTTGTTGGAGCAAAAAGGCTCAAATTTGGGATTAGATTTTATTTATATTTTATAAGTTTATTATCATTATATTCTACGCGTCCATTTACCATCACTTAAATCTTTCAAAAAATATTATCATTTTTTAAAAAATAATAAGTATACATAGTAACTATGTCTAAAAAATTTGTTTCATAAATGAAATGATGAGCCTATATAACAAAAAGATTATAACAATTAACGTGCAATGCACGTGTACATGAACTTCTATATATAAAATGAAAGAAAAAGTGTCCTACTTTGGATAGAAAAATAAACTCATATTGTTATTATCGATGAATTTAACAAATGTTGTCAATATGAGCTACGCAAAAGAACATCACCACCATGAATCATTCAGATTTACAACAACTATGAATGATTTTTTGAAGGCAACGATTGACACAGTCTTTCAACAACCATGGTGGAGAAAAGAGATAAAAGAAAGATAATAAAAGAAAATGAGAGAATAGAGAAATAGTTGAATGAAAAAGATAAGAGAAAATAGAGACAAAATTTAAATAAGGTATGAGAGAGATACTGTGACACCCCAAATTCATGGGGTCCGTTAATTTTTCATCAACCATGGAATGCCCGTGGATACCGTATAACTCGATATCGCACCGTTGTGTCCTATTTACTAGGATCCATAATTTAACGAAATCCGGACAGAGTCTCCTTTGTACGGGAAGCTCTACCCCAAAACACAATCTGTGCAATCAACATTTACATGACCCATCCGAGGTCCAATATAATACCATAACCACACAGGGTCCATTTTATACGTAAAACTTGACCACACCGGGTCCAATCATCATATTTATATCAAAATATGCAAGATTATATTAAAACAGTCCATATATACTCTATTACAATTCCTTTACACATTACATGCCAAAATTTAATTACAAATCTACTTTTACAAAAAAAATGGATTGGAAGCCACAAGTCGACTTTTCTTCAACCATGTGACCCTGATTGTGAGCCGTCCATTGGTGCATGACCCACACCTGAAATGTTTCCTGTATAGGGTGAGCCAATGCCCAGTAGAATAATCCCTACAGAGGCTACTCATCACCTAAAATGCATATGCAATGTATAAATGCAACATTTCACAACAAGTATTCCCTCCAACAATAACATATAATACAATGTTGGAAAATCATGATGCCATGCCAAGTAATGAGATGAAACTCACCCATGCATGCTATCCCGAGCCCACACCGAATCCCACAACACAATGCGACACTTACGTGTGAAAACAAACGTCTGTGATGAAACACATCCAAAGATCATTTTGAAATCAACCATATGTCATAAAACTAATTCATTCTTGGATGTTTCCCATCAAATGAATAATTTATATATCAAAATCATGTGCCTTTATGGGGTATCAGATTTAGGAATCGCACCTCCGGCTCCGTACGCCGTTAAACTTTTCTGGAATTTCACCGCCGGTAAGTGTATGAACCAAGTGGTCGGGTTTTTCACCCGAGAGAGTGTCTAGCCCTACTTGCTATACCCGACACAAGTTTTCTTATGCATGTCACCGTGCGACTCCGTAGGACATTCCATCCCACTTTCCCGAGCCTACCATCAAGAACCAATGTTGGTGTTGATCACCCCATGCAAACCTACACCCACACTCATGCATGTAGCCCATGAATGTGATGTTAATTCCATGTCCATATTGCAATGCATGCCAAATGACAATTTTTAAATATCATTGTATACCATGGCAATTAATATCATTTGCATATAATCACATAACCATTTCAAGTTCAATATATCCAAGAGCATATATCAACACTCCATCAACATGATAACACATAATACATGCTAATATTACATTTCATTCACAAGGCATAATATAAAACACAAAGCATGCCCACATGATCCCAATTTTCAAGGTATTACATAAATACTTCCATATACCAAAATCAAGCCAAGATTTTATATGGATCATTCAAACAAAATAAAAATCAGAATATATGATTTTTATATACCAATTATCTAAACATTCAAGAAATCACAAACTAGCACTTTCTAACTACCAATTCACACTAAAATTGATCCTACCCATTTCCATAGCACCAATCATAATGGAAAAATATTAGAAATACCCAAAACAGCCCACATGAACCCTATGGACACCTTAGGTTAGAAATAGGTCCGAGTAGGAGGAACCCTACCTCTTGAAGCGTAAAGAATTTGTAGGAAGCCTCAAGAACAAGATTGAAGCCCAAAGTTTAGATTTCTCCAAAATCCTCTCTTTGAATTTTCGGTGAAAATCTTTGTTTTTGGTACCCACGCGTAGCTCTCGTCGCGTAGATCGACTTTAATTCTTGGCCCGACGAATTTTGACCGACGGAACTCCGAGAATCGGCGAAAGAAAGCTTGAAGAATTATATTTTTTTTTCTCCTTTGCTCTTTGGTTTGATCCAGCCGGCCAAATGAAAGCAAATATCTGATTTTTCAGATATTTGCTCACTTTTATACCTTCTAAACACTTGGCCCTCGTCGCGCCAAGTGTCGTCCTTTGTCCGGGTCCGTTTTCATCCCGAAACGATTAAATTTCGTACCGATTTAAACTCAAAATATTTTATATGAACTTTATTTAAAATATTTTTCAAATTTTCAAATTTTTTATAAAAATTTCGTTTTTTGGGGTCATCGAACACCCGTCACCTCGAAAAACGTGAAAAATCTGACTATCTCAGAATTCGACAAAATTTGTCTGGGTAACTAGATTTCGTGAGACGAATCCAACGGTGAGGTCCGTTTCATCATCCGAGGTCTATAAAAATACCAGTTTTTTTTTTAACCCACACTATAATGGCAAATTACCATTTTGCCGTTTTTTTTTCAGAAAAAGTTAAAATTTTTCCCGGGTTTCACATTCTTCCTCCCTTAAAAGAATTTCGTCCCCGAAATTCACATACACATGCACATACAATCACATGCATATGCAAAAGTCAATTAATGGTAAATGACCAAAAGAATATACCTCCATCCTCGAACAAGAAAGGATAACTAGTACGGACAGTGTCCTCGCGCTCCCATGTTGCCTCCTCTACTCCTCGATGCTGCCACAGCACCTTCACTAGCCGCACGGTTTTGCCTCGCAAAACCTGTTCCCGGCTATCCATGATGCGCACCGGTCCCTCCTCGAAAGTCCCATCAGCATCAACAACAAGCTCTCCCCAATCCACCACATGAGTCGGATGTGGGGTGTACTTCCGAAGCATAGAGACATGGAATACTGCATGAACACTCGATAGATTTGGCGGTAATGCCAACCGTAAGCAACTGTACCCACTCTCTCAAGTACCTCGAAGGGCCCGATGTATCTCGGTGACAGCTTCCCCCGCTTACCAAACCGGACCACTCCTCTCTTAGGCATAACCTTCAAGAAGACATGATCTCCCACCTCAAACTCTAGAGGTCGCCGCCGTCTATCAGCATAACTCTTTTGCCGGCTTTGAGCCGTGAGAAGACGCTTCCGAATCAAGTCCACCTTCTCCGAGGTGTCTCTGATCAATTCCGGACCCGTAGAAGACCTCTCTCCTACCTCCGTCCAACAAACCGGAGAACGACATGGCCTCCCATATAGTGCCTCATAGGGTGCCATCTCTATGCTCGCCTGGTAACTGTTATTGTATGCAAACTCCACCAAGGATAAGTGATCTTCCCAGCTACCCTTAAGATCTAGGACGCATGCCCGTAGCATGTCCTCTAAAGTCTGGATAGTCCTCTCAGACTGACCGTCTGTCTGGGGATGAAAAGCAGTGCTCATCATTAATTGTGTCCCCATGGCTCGCTGGAAACTCTCCCAAAAATGAGCCGTAAACCTGGGATCCCGGTCCGATACAATAGATACAGGTACTCCATGCAGCCGGACAATCTCCCGTATATACAACCTGCAGAATTCCTCCAATGTGAAGGTCATCCGCACAGCCAAAAAGTGTGCCGACTTAGTAAGCCGGTCCACTATCACCCACACCGCGTCATGACCCCGCGATGTCCGTGGCAAATGGGTCACAAAATCCATCGTGATATGCTCCCACTTCCACTCAGCTACCTCCAAAGGCTGGAGTAATCCCGCTGGTCTCTGGTGTTCAGCCTTAACCTGCTGACACGTGAGACATCGACTGACAAAATCGCCAACCTGCCTCTTCATTCCACTCCAGTAATACTGGCGACGAAGATCATGATACATCTTTGTGCCCCCTGGATGAACTGCAAAACGGGAGCAATGAAACTCCCTAAGGATCTCCTCCCTCAGATCTGCCAATTGAGGAACCACAACCCTTCCTCGATATCGAAGACTACCATCTGAGTGAGTAGCCCAGCCCTCGTCACCCATACCTGCCTGTACACGGTCCCGGATGAACAATAGCTCCGTGTCCTGACTCTGGGACTCAATCACCCTGCTCAGTAGAGACGGTATAGTCACCAAACTCCCCAAAGTACCCTGAGCCTGACCCATATAACATAGCCCGAACTGTCCCACAGTCTCGAGCATCTGCCACTCCCGGGAAGCTACACTAGCTAAAACTCTCTGTGACCTTCGGCTAAGTGCATCAGCCACCACGTTTGCCTTACCAGGATGGTAATGCAAAGTGAAGTCATAGTCCTCTAAATACTCCATCCACCGGCGTTGCCTCATGTTGAGGTCCCGCTGTGTAAAATATACTTCAAACTCTTGTGGTCCGAAAATACTTCAAACTGCTCACCATACAGGTAGTGACGCCAAGCCTTCAAGGCAAAGACAATGGCTGCTAACTCCATGTCATGTGTGGGGTAATTCTGCTCGTGATTCTTTAGCTGTCGAGAACCATAAGCTACTACCCTCCCAGACTGCATCAAAACACATCCCAGCCCGTCCTTCGAGGCATCACAATAGACCGTGTACCTCTGTCCTCGTTCTGGAACTATCAGAATAGGAGCTGAAGTAAGCCTCTTCTTCAACTCTTGGAATGCATTCTCACAAGAATCATTCCACACAAACTTGACATCTTTCCGGGTCAACTTCGTCATAGGTGCAGCCAATCGAGAGAAATCCTCAATAAACCGCCGGTAATACCCCGCCAATCCCAAGAAACTACGTATCTCGAAGACTGACTTCGGTCTCTCCCAATTCATAACTGCCTCAACCTTCTCCGGGTCCACGGATACACCCGAAGCCGACACCACGTGTCCCAGAAATTTCACCTCAGTAAGCCAGAATTCACACTTGCTGAACTTGGCATATAACTGATAATCTCTCAATGTCTGGAGAACAATTCTCAAGTGACTCTCATGCTCCTCCTCAGACTTGGAGTAGATCAAGATGTCATCAACAAAAACCACAACAAATTGATCTAAATAGGGTTGGAACACCCTGTGCATGAGGTCCATGAATGCCGCTGGAGCATTGGTCAATCCAAATGGCATCACTGTGAACTCGAAATGCCCATACCGCGTTCTAAACGCCGTCTTAGGAATATCTTCCTCCCTAACCCTCAATTGATGGTAACCGGTTCTAAGATCTATCTTGGAATAGACTCGTGCCCCCCTCAGCTGATCAAACAAGTCATCAATCCTCGGCAAAGGGTACCTATTCTTGATAGTGACCCTATTCAACTTTCGGTAATCAATACACAACCGAAGAGTCTTATCTTTCTTCTTAGCAAACAGAACCGGAGCGCCCAAGGTGAAGTGCTCGGTCTAATAAACCCCTTGTCCAACAATTCTTGCAATTGTACCTTGAGTTCTTGCAACTCAGTAGGCGCCATCCTGTGTGGTGTCATAGAGATGGGAGATGTATCGAGATGCAACTCTATAGTGAAGTCCACATCCCTATGTGGAGGTAATCCCGTAGTTCATCCAGAAAAATATCCTCATAATCACACACAACCCGAGGTAGACTTAACTCCTGCCTCGCCTCGTCTTCAAGGGTCAGGCTTGCTAGCCAACCCATCAGCTGCCCATGCCATCTGGAGTCGTATACTGCTTGGGTAAAGCATCGTGCTTATCCCCTTGAAACATGAAACAAACCCCATCCGGTGTGTAAGCAGTGATTCGCTTTCGATCACAATCAATGACGACTCGGTGTGCCGCCAACCAATCCATCCCAAGGATCACATCGAACTCCGACATGTCCATGACTCGAAGGTCCATAGTGAGTAGAATCCCTGAGATCTCCAACTCACACCCCCGACATATCTGATCAACCCTCACCCTAGCACCTAGGGGAGAACTCACATGCAATGGCTCTTTCAAGGTCTCAACCTCTAAGCCCAAGTCATCCACACAAGATGCAGCAATAAATGAATGAGATGCACCAGAATCAAATAACACTCTAGCCCATAAGCGGGAAAGTAGAAATGTACCCTGTATCACCGACGGATCTGCCGGCCCAGTCTGTGGCATCATGGCGTAGACACGCCCCGAGTCCCTGAAGTCCCGGCTTGTGAGCCCTGGCCTCTTCCTCGACCCATTCCTTGGCCCATCTGGCCAGCTTGCGGTGTCCCTGCACGAGAAATAGTAGGGCCTTGTGCTGCACCCTGAAACTGGTACTGGCTGCCCTGACCCGTAGTAGGGTAGTGAGGAGCATACTGCGTCTGTGGTTGCCCCACTGAAGTCTGAGATTGCGACGACCCATGACCCTGGGATCCCTGCCTCTGAGGACAATCCCTCTTCATGTGACCCGGTTGGTGGCAATGATAGCAAGTCCTCTGGCCAACCTGGTAGGAAGGTCTCTGATTTCTCCCACCTTGGGAGGATTGACTTTGGCCTTGGCCTTGATAACTGCGGTCTTGTACCTGAAATCCTTGTGGAGTAGAAGTCCTTTGCTTCTTCCTTGAGCTAGAAGAAGAGGATTGGCCTTCCTTCTTCTTGTCTTTTGCACCAGACTCCCGGATGCTCCTTGCGTCATCCACCTCTCTCTCAATGGCCAAAGCTGTGGTGACCATCAAGTCGAAGTCTTGTAGTAGACCGACGATTTTACCCCGGATGGATAACTTCAGCCCATCCTCAAATTTTCTAACCTTGGCCATATCTGTGGCCACATATTGGTCAGCGAAACGTGCTAACTCAGTGAATTTAGCCACGTATTCCATCACTGACATCGTTCCTTGCCTCAGATCTAGGAACTCCCGGGCCTTTGCATGCCTCGCAGTCGCCGGGAAGTATTTCCCCATGAAAAGTTCCTGGAACTCTACCCATGTCATGGCCTCCAAGTTCTTGGAGTCTTTCACCCAATCCCACCATACTTGGGATTCCCCCTCAACTGGAATGTAGCTAGAGTTATCCTGGTGGCGTCAGAGGTGATCTCCATTGCCCTCAAGATCTTGTCAACCTGCCGGAACCAATGATCAGCTACCATCGGGTCCGCCCCTCCCATAAAGATCGGCGGTTGATGTGCCTTGAACTTCTGGAGATGACTGGAGCCTCCTTGGCCCCCACTTGTACCCGTCTGTGCAATAGTAGCGGCCGTAGCACTAGCTTGTGCAATGGTAGCCGCCGCTGCACCAATAGCCTCCATGAAGGCTTGTTGGTCAAAGGCCGGTGGTGGTTGGTTGTTATTCTGCCTACCACCTCTGCCTCGCCGCGTCCTCTTCCCTTCCTCTATTTTCCATCTACACACATGTCAAATAGAAACAGAGCATTTACTTAGTATCCCAAGATAGAAGTCAAGTATTTAAACTTGAAGATTTTCTCCTTGTTTCACTAGTAGTGCGTGTGCCACCTACTAGTAGACATTTACACATAAAACTATACCATTCATTCCTTTTTTTTTTT
>CAUOFW020006863.1:0-22813 GCA_963454935.2 Ilex paraguariensis | reverse complement strand
TGTGATTTCTTGATATATGTGATGAAAATGTGGTTATTATTATGTGTTTACATGATTTGGCGTCTGAGGGTGTTTAATAAAATTCCTTAAATGATATAAGCATGTTGTTTGGATGAAATTAATAACATGTTTGATGATGTTGTAAATTGTAATTATATGCCCATGATGTAATTGAAAATTGGAAATGTTAGATGAGATGAAATGTTGTTCATAATGTGCACATGACATATTGAACTCGATATTTGTATTGTAATTGTACATTTACATTTTGCATTTACAAGGGTAGCATCACATTCGTGGGCATTGACATGAGTGTGGGTGTGTGTGAGTGTTTTTGGATCAAACACCATTCTTGGCGGTTGAGACGTGGACCGGGAATGTTAGACCTAAGTCCAACTGAGTTGCACGATTTCATGAAAAACTTGTGTCAGGTATAGCAAGAAGGGTTAGATTCTCCCTCGGGTGCAAGACCTGGTTACTGGTTTATACACTTTCGCTGGTGCAAGTCCAAAAAAAGTGTGACGGTGTGTGGAACAAGCGGTGAGATTCCAAAATATGTGTACCCAACAAAGACACATGGTTTGTTTTATAAAATGGTCATTGAACATGTAACATCCATGGCGGGGGTTTGGAATACCCGAATTCATATGAATGACATTGCATGTGTTGAGGAGCCAATGAAGGCTCGGGTTGAGGTACATGTGTGAGTCTCATCTCATAATATGACATGTCATAGAAGATCCATTATGAATTGCATATTCTTGAATGGATTATTTGTTAGTTGTTAAATTGTATGTGAACATTTCATATGCATCTAGGTTGGGAAGTAGCCTTTTCAGGAGATACCTTATTGAGCATGACTCACCTTTTATGGGAACAATATTTAGTGCGGAACATGCGATGGTGGATGGCTCACACTAGGGCCCTCATTGATGAAGACAAACCGAGATGTGACTTTTAAATCTTGTTTTTGTAAAACTAAGATGTAATTTAGTTTTTGGACATATATTGTTGTAAAGGATTGTAAAATGAACTCATATGAACTATGTTTAATATAAAATTGCATGTAATATGAGTTTGGGTTGATGATGTATAAGTTTGGAATAAATTGGAATTGAAAAAGGATGTAATCGGGGGAAAATAAGGAAGACCTTCCAGTAGAACGTCAAGTTCTTCTACTGGTAAAACATTTCTATTAGTCTATTCTATTAATAGAATGTCGAGTTTTCTTGGTAGAACTTTTCTAGTGAGTTTTCCTACTGGTAGAACGATGATAAACGTACTGGTAGGAGAATTCCAGAAGATTTTTCTACCAGAAGAACATGAAAATCTTTTACCGATAGGTTTCCTTTAGTTTTAAAAAATTTAAACTATCTTGACAGGTTTTCAGGCCTTAAGTCCTTTTGTTTCAAGGGGGTGAATGGAGTTATATTAAGAGTGAATTGATGTATATTGGCCCTTTGATGAGTCATGTGATTGAAATGTACATAGGTTATGCGTTTCAGAGTGCCTGGTACAAGGGAGACTTTGTCTGAATGCTGTGTGCTTATGGTCCTGATGAGAGGATGTTATTACCGTGATTTTGGGTTATGAAATACTCACAGTTACTTTCGTAGGTTGATGAGTGATCAATGGTTGATAAAAGGCCCCAATTTTAGGGGTGTCACAACTTGGTATTAGAGCTTAGGTTCTCGATTTACCTAGGGCTTGCGGGGCATGGGTCTAGGCCATTGTATCCATAGTGCATTACATGTTATTTGCTTTAAATACTACAAATTAGGTGTTATGTGAATAATATGCATGATTGAATGTATATGAAAATGAGACACTGGGGTTAGAGAACATAACTTTGGGGTCGAAAAAAGAAGGAACGAGACGGTTCATGGTGTAGATGTCTACTAGTGAGACAAGGAGAGAAATTTCAATGTTTCGACTTGATCCCTACCTTGGGATGCTATGTTAGTACTCTATTGCTATTTGACATGTGTGTAGATAGCAAATAGAGGAAGATGACATTAGAATGGTCAATTAGGTGGGCAAAACAACAACCAATCGCCACTGGTCTATGACCAACAAGCCTTTATATAATCTTTGGGTATGATTGCTACAAACTTATCGCAACTAAGCACCAATTTGAGCCAAGGGGGTCAAGCCATCCAAAGAAGTTTAAGTTCCATGGGCCACCAACGTTCATGGAAAAAACAGAGGATGTCCAACCCATAGGGATCACAAGGGCAGGGCCGAAGCTATCAAGGCCAAGCCCAAGGTCAGTCTTTTCAAAGAGGGAAGGCTTTTAAGGGGACGTGTCGAGGGGGCCAAAAGATATGTTTCTATTGTCAGCAGCCGGGCCAAGTGAAGAAGAATTGTCCCCTGAGGCAAAACTCATAGAGTTTTGAAACACCTTAATCCTAGTCGTCATTAGGACTTCCACAAGCACACATTGTTCTTCCCTATCCCACTATGGACCAAGGAAATCTATTCCAACTACAGGGTGTTGCACAAGCCCCTAGTACTTTACGTGCGATGACTTTACAATTAAGCCGAATGAGCCAGGATGTGGGGTAAGGCCAGGGACAGGATTTTTAGGTGCCAACATTAGGGAACCAGGAGAGGTTCTTTGATGTTGCACCATAGAATGAGCCAATGGATAAGTTAGCGACCCACGGTACATTTCTTATTTTCTTGTTTATAGGCACATGTGTTAGTTGATTCAGGCGTGTTACATATTGTCACTTTCAATTCTTGTGCATGATATAGATTTAGAAATCGTAACCCTAGAAGAGTCCTTATGGATAAATTCAAACCTAGGAGTTAGGATATACATTAATCAGATATGTCGGGGGTGTGAGCTACAGATCTCGGGGATTCTACTCACCGTGGACCTTAGAGTTATGGACATATTGGAGTTTGATGTCATCCTTGGGATGGATTGGTCAATAACACACCAAGTCGTTATCGATTATGATCGAAAGAGGGTCACTGCCTGCACACCGAAGGGTGTTTGTTTCAAGTTTCAAGAGAAAAAATAAGAAGCTGTACCCCAAGCCGTGTATGACTCTCGATGCCATGGGTAATTGATGGACTGGATTGTGAGCCTTACCCTAGAGGATGAGGCGAGACAGCAGTTGGATTTACCTCGGGTGGTTTGTGAGTATGAGGACATTTTTTTGGATGAACTACAGAGATTACCTCCACATCGGAATGTAGACTTCACCATTGAGTTACACCCCGATACATCCCTTATTTCTATGACTCCTTATAGAATGACACATGTAGAGTTACAAGAACTTAAGGTCTAATTGCAAGAATTGATGGACAAGGACTTTATTAGACCAAGTACCTTATACCGAGGTGCTCCGATGTTATTTACCAAGAAGAAGGACAAGACCCTTTGACTATGTACCGATAGTTAAATTAGGTTACCATCAAGAATAGATACCTTATGCCACTGATTGATAACTTGTTTGATCAGCTGAAAGGGGCGCAGGTCTACTCTAAGATAGATCTACGCATAGGTTACCATCAATTGAGGATTAGGGAGGCAAATATCCATAAAACGGCATTTAGGAAGTGGTATGGGCATTTCGAGTTCATTGTGATACTTTTTGGATTGACGAATACACTGACAATATTCATAGATCTCATGCATAGCGTGTTCCAACCCTATCTAGATCAGTTTGTTGTGGTCTTTATTGATGACATTCTGATCTACTCCAAGTCTGTGGAGGAGCATGAGGATACTTGAGGGTTGTTTTCCATATCTTGAGGGACTATAAAATGTATGACAAATTCAGTAAGTGTGAATTTTTGCTGACAGAAGTACAATTTTTGGGACACTTGGTGTCGATTTTGGGTGTGTCAGTTGACCCGAAGAAGGTTGAGGTGGTTATGAGTTGGGAAAGGCTGAATTCAATCTTTGAGATACATAATTTCTTGGGATTGGTGGGGTATTATAGGAGGTTCATTGAGGACTTCTCCTGACTGGCCGTACCTATTATGAGATTGACCCAGAAGGAGATCAAGTTTGAGTGGAATGACTCGTGCGAGAAAGCATTCTAAGAGTTGAAGATGAGGCTTACTTCAACTCCTATTCTAATAGTTCGGAAGAGAGGACAGAAGTACACAGTGTATTGTGATGCCTCAAAGGATGGACTTGGGTGTATTTTGATGCAGTCCGGGAAGGTGGTAGCTTATGATCCTTGGCAGTTAAAGAGCAATAAGAAGAACTAACCCATGCATGACCTCGAGTTGGCGGCCATTGTCTTTGCCTTGAAGGCTTGGCGCCACTATTTGTATGGTGAGCAGTTTGAGATATTTTCAGACCATAAGAGTCTGAAGTACATATTTACATAGTGAGATTTCAATATATGGCAATGCAGGTGGATGGAGTATTTGGAGGACTATAATTTCATTTTGTATTACCATCTTGGTAAGGTAAACGTGATAGCTGATGCACTCAGCTGGAAGTCACGGGGAGTCTTGGACAGTATGGCTTCTCTGGAATGTAAGATGCTCGAGACTGGGGCAGTTCAGACTACATTACAGGGGTCAGGCTCAAGGCACGTTGGGGAGTTTGGTAGCTACGCTTTCCCTACTGAGCAAGGTGATTGAGTCCTCGGGGTAGGACATGGAAATATTATCTATCAGGGACCATGTATAATTGGGTACATGTGACGAGTGCTGGGTCATTCATGTAGATGGTAGTCTTCAGTATAGGGGAAGAGTTATGGTTCCCCTGTCTGTGGATCTAAGAGAGGAGATCCTTAGGGAGTTTCATTGCTCCCATTTTGTTGTGCATCCAGATGACACAAAGATGTACCATGATCTTCATTGCCAGTACTACTAGAGCGGGATGAAGTGACACGTTGGAGATTTTATTGGTTAATACCTTACGTGTCAGCAAATCAAGGCTGAGCAACAGAGACCAGCAGGGTTGCTTCAGCCTTTAGAGGTGTCTAAGTGGAAGTGAGAGCACATCATGATGAATTTTTTGACCCACTTGCCATAGACATCGCGGGGGCATGACGCGCTGTGGGTGATAGTGGATCGGCTTATGAAGTTAGTACACTTTTTGGTAGTACAGATGACCTTCTTGTAGGAGGAATTTTGTAGGCTCTACATTCGGGAGATCCCATATCTATAGTATCAGATTGGGATCCCAGGTTTATGACTCAATTTTGGGAGAGTTTTCAGTGGGCTAAGAGGACACAGTTGATAATGAGGAAAACTTTTTATCCCTAGATGGATGGTCACTCAGAGAGGATCACCCAGACTTTTAGAGGACATGCTACAGGCATGCGTCCTTGATCTCAAGGATAGCTGAGAAGAACACTTACCCTTAGTGGAGTTCGCCTACAATAATAGTTATTAGACGAGCATATAGATGACACCCTATAAGACACTTTATGGGAGGCCGTGCCGTTCTCCAATTTGTTGGATGGAGGTTAGAAAGAGACCCTCTACGGGTTTGGACTTGATTAGAGGCACCTCAGAGAAGGTGGACTTGATACGGAATCTTCTTCTCACGGCTTAGAGCTGGCAGAAGAGTTATGCTAATAGACGGCAGTGACCTCTAGAGTTTGAGGTGAGAGATCACGTCTTCTTGAAGGTGATGCCCAAGAGAGGAGTGGTTAGGTTCGGGAAGTGGAAAAAGATGTCACCAAGGTATATAGGGCCCTTTGAGGTACTCGAGAGGGTTGATATAGTTACTTACTAGTTGGCGTTATCGCCAAATTTATCGGGTGTTCAAGTGGTATTCCATGTCTCCATGCTTCGGAAGTACACTCTTGATCCAAAATATGTGGTGGATTGGGGCAAGCTAGTTTTGATGCGGACAAGACCTTCGAGGAGGGACCAGTGTGTAACATGGATAGTCGAGAGTAGATTTTGCGAGGTGACACTGTGGTGTGGAGGAGGCGACATGGGAGCATGAGAAGACTATACGTACCACTTACCCGTTCTTGTTCGAGGATGGAGGTACATTCTTGCAGTAATAAGTGTTATATTACTTGTAGCATATGCATGTGGTTAAGTGTGCATGTGTGTAAATTTTAGGAACAAAATTTTTTTAAGGGGGGAAGAATGTAAAATCTAAGTAAATTTGATTTTTTAGGAAAAAAGACAAAACGGTAATTAGCCACTACGATACAGGTTAAAAACCCAAAATTTTCTACAACTCAAATGACGAAAAGGACCTCGTTGGATTTGTCTAACGAAATCTAGTTATTTAGTCAATTTTCGTTGAATTTTGAGATAGCCAAATTTTTTACATTTTACGAGACGATCGGGTGTCATGTGACCTAAATAAATGAGACTGGGAATTAAATTTCAAAATTTATAAAATAATTTAAAGTTAGTTCAAATAAAAATATTTTGAACTTGAACCGAGATGAAATTTAATTAATTCGGGACGAAATTAGACCCAGAAAAAGAGGATGTGTGGCACAACGAGGGCCAAGTGCTTGGAGAGTATAAGTAGGGGAGAATATCAGATTTTCTCCCCACTTGTTCAGATAGGTTTTCCGAAAATAGAGAGGAGGGAGAGAGAAAGGAGAAAAATCAAAATCTTCAACTTCTCTCTACAATCTACGACTCTATGTTTGTTGAATTGACTCGGGCAAAGAACTAAAGTTCATCTACGTGACGAGGGTCATGCCTATATATCAAAAAGCCCAGATTTTGACGAAGTTCAAAAGAAGGGATTTGGGAAAATCAAGGGCTAAGACTTGATTTGGGTTCTTAAGGCTTCTACCATTTGTTTTACACTTTAAGAGGTAGGGTTCTTTTCCTAATTTGGTTTATTTCCAACATAGGGTTGAAATATGAAATGGGTAGGGTGTTAGAGATGTAATCCCATGTATAACACTTACTTACTGTTGTTGAAATGTGGAAAATGAGTATAGAAATGGGTAAAATTAATTTAGGCATGAATTTTGTTGTTGAAATTACTTGTTTGTGATTTCTTGAGATATGTGATGAAATTGGGCATATCATGTGTTTACATGATTTGGTGCCTTGTGGATGTTTGATAAAATGCCTTGATGATATAAGCATGTTGTTTGGATGAAATTGAAATATCATGTTTTGATGATGTTGTGTATTGTAATTATATGCCATGATATAATTCACAATTGGAAATGTCAAGTGAGATGAAATGTTATTCATAATGTGCACATGACATATTGAATTCAATATTTGTATTACAATTGTACATTTACATTTGCATTTGCATGGGTAGCATCACATTCGTGGGCATTGACATTAATGTGGGTGTGTATGCATATTTTTGGATCAAACACCATTCTTGGTGATTGAAGCGTGGACTCAGAAAGGTTGGACTTAGGTTCGGCTGTGTTGCACGGTTGCATGAAAAACTTGTGTCAGGTATAGCAAGAAGGGCTAGATTCTTCCTCAGGTACAAGACCCGGTTACTGTTTTATGCACTTCCACCGATGCAAGTTGAAAAAAAGTCTAATAGTGTGCAGAACCGGCGGTGAGATTCCAAAATCTGTGTACCCAACAAAGACACATAGTTTATTTTATAAAATGATCATTGGGCATGTAACATCCATGGCGGTGGCTTGGAATACCCAGATTCATACACAGGACATTGCAAGGGTTGAGGAAGCCAGTGAATGTTTGGGTTAAGTTGCATATGTGAGTCTCATCTCAGAACATGACATAAAATAGATGATCCATTATAAATTGCATATTCTGGAATGTATTATTTGTTGCTTGTTAAATTACATGTGAACATGTCATATGCATCTAGGTTGGGGAGTAGCCTATTTAGGAGATTCCCTATTGAGCGTAGCTCACCATTTATGGGGACAATATTTTAGGTGCAGGACATGCACTAGTGGATGGCTTACACTGGAAGTACTTGTGAGTATTGCATAACCTAACACCATGGAAATAACATCCCTTTCACTGGGATCATAACATCCCCTGGTGTTGTCCCTTATGGGGATGATGTTGAGGCTCCTAGGCCATTTCCTATTGAGACTGAGGTCTAGTCTCTTGAGCCGGCTCCCACCGAGATCGAGGTCCAGACTTCTGAGCTAAGGAGCCCATCTTTATTTTTTGAGTTAACTCATCTTAAGTTTATGAGTTAAAGAACTCATCTTAAGTATATGAGTTGAGAAGCCTATCTTTATGAGCTGAAGAGCTCATTCTTTGTTTTATGAGTAGCAAAGCTCATCTTTTGCTTATAAGCTGAGGAGCTCATCTTTAATTTATGAAGAACAACAATTGATCCGAAACTTTTCATTTATTGCAGTGGATTTTTACAAAAGCAGGATTCTTAGCTATTAAAAGAATTTTTTCAAATGGTCAGTGTTCTAGGAGTGAGGCAAAACTATTCTTTCTTTAGTCTGTAGCTCATGATTCCATTGTTTGATTATTCTGGACATGATGTATGGACCTTTCCAGTTGGGCCCTAGCTTTCCATGAGTGGTGTCTTTCCTTGTAGGGAGGAACTTTTTAAGGACTAGGTCTCCCATCTTGAAGCTCATGTTCCTGACACTCCTATTGTAATATCGTGTTGTTTTTCTCCGATAATCAAGGATGCACTGCAAGGCTTTGTCCCTCTTCTCGTCTAAAAGGTCAAGGTAGACAAGGAGCACCTCATCATTTTGGTCGGAGTTGGTGAGCTCGATCCTTGGGGATGGAATGCCTATTTCCACAAGAGCCACAGCCTCGGTGCCATAGGCCAAGGTGGAAGGTGTTTCTTGAGTGGATGCTCTAGTGCTGGTTCTGTAAGCCCACAGTACTTCTGGTAGATTTTCCACCCATCGGCTTTTTAAGGCTTCTAGCTTAGTCTTCAGAGTTACTTTTATGGGCCCACAGTACTTGCCCATTGACTAAGGGTGAGTAGGTGCAGAGAAGTAATTTTTTATGCCCAGTTTGACACAAAATCCCTTGAATTTGGAATTGTCGGACTGTTTCCTATTATCTTATATGAGTACCCTTAAGATCCCAAATCTGCAGATTATGGACTTCCAAATGAAGTTCTAGTTCTTTTGCTCTATAATATTTGCAAGAGGTTCCACATAAGCTCATTTGGTGAAGTAGTCTACCCCAATTATGAAAAATTTACATTGTCCAATGCTTATTGGGAGGGGTCCGAGTATGTCTAATGCCCATTGTTGGAATGGCTATGGGCTAACCACCGAGGTGAGGATTGTTGATGGCAGATTGGGATGTTGGCATGCAACTAGCATATTTTGTACTTCTTGACCAGCTCTACAGCATCCCTGAGCATCGTGGGCCAGAAGTATCCTTGTCTTAGAGCTTTGCCAGCCAGAATCTGAGCTCCAATGTGTTTTTCACAAATGCCTTCATGGATCTCTCTTAGAATGTAATTTGCCTCCTCATTCCCAACACATCTTAGGGGTGGTGATGAGAAGCCTCTTTTGTATAGATTTCCCTAGAGGATGTTGAATCTAGATGACCTGGCTGCTTTTTTGGAATTTGTTGGAAGTGTCCCATAGGTACTCCATATTTGGATCCATCCAGATCTGTTGTATCTGAACAGGGAACATCTCCTTGACCTCGGAGCCTTGGATGGCTCGACTAGAATAAGTCTATCTAGGTTCTCCTAGGAAGCAGTGGCTAGTTTGGCTAGAGCATCAGCTCGAGAATTTTCTGTTTGGGGGATACGCACGACCTTAACCTATACAAATGTTTTCATCAATTCTTGTACCTTATTTAGGAATAGAGCCATCCTTTCTCCCTTAGCTTCGTATGCTTCATCGATCTGCTTTACTACCAGTTGAGAATCACTATGTATCACGAGCTGCTCTACCTCCATGGAATGGGCTAATCTGAGCCCAAAAATATCGACCTCATACTCTGCTTCATTGTTCAAAGTTTTGAAATCAAATCTGAGGGTCTATCCTATCTAGAGAGGTTAGGATTAATCCAGTGCCACTTCCTTGGGCATTGACTGCTCCATCTACGTAAAGTTTTCACGTCGGGAGGTCAGGAACCAGTTGGATTGCCTCTAGGGATGTTTCTTGACCTGTAGTAAATTTTGTGATGAAGGTTGCCAGTATTTGTCCTTTGATAGCAGTTTTGGGCTTGTATTTGATGTCAACTCGCTGAGCAAATAGGCTTGTATCGCCCATTTGACCAGTCTTCCTAATAACTCTAGTTTATGTAAGACCTACTTCATTGGTTGATCTATGGTCACTTTTATCGTGTGAGCTTGGAAATAAGTTCTAAGTGTCCTTGCTGCCGTTATCAAGGCTAGTACCAATTTTTTCATCTTTGGGTATCTTTCCTCTACCCCCACAAAGCTCTGCTCAGTAGTAAACTAGCTACTGAGCTCTTTCCAGCTCCCTAACCAGTGCTGTGTTTGTTGACAAATCAGAAACGACAAGGTACAGGGTGAGTACCTCTCCTTCTCTAGGGCTCACAGGGACCGGGGGTGAGCTGAGGTAATCCTTGAGGGTTTAAATGCTTCCCCATACTACGCATCCCAGTAGAATTTTTTTTCAAAACTTGGAAGAAAGACTGACATTTATCGCTTGACCTGGAGACAAACCGGCTCAAAGCTGCTACTCTCCCTACCAAACTTTGAACCTCTCTTGTGCTTGAGGGTGGTTGCATGTCAATTATAGCTCTGAATTTTTCTAGATTAGCCTCAATACCTCAGCTGCTGACTATAAAGCATAGGAATTTTCCTGCGGAGACCACAAAGTTGCATTTGGTACTTTTTGAGAATCTGAAATGATTCCTCGAGGTGCTTGATATAGAGCTCAACCTTTAAAGACTTCACCAGCATGTCATCTATGTAAACCTCTGTCAATGTCCCAGTCTACTTTTGGAACATACGATTCACCAATTGCTGGTATGTGTCTCATTCCTTAACCTGAACGGTATGACCTAGTAATAGTACGTCCCCTTCTCAATTATGAAGGATGCCTTCTCTTGGTCATTAGGATTCATTCTGATCTGGTTGTACTCTGAGAAAGCATTCATGAAACTAAGTAGTTTATGCCTTGCCATGGCATCTACGATCAAATCGATTCTTGGTAATGGAAAACTATCTTTAAGGCAGGCGTGATTGAAGTCAGTAAAGTCAATGCAGAGGCACCACTTGCCGTTGGTCTTCTTTACAAGGACCACATTGGCTATCCAAGTTGGATAATCTACCTCCATGGTGGCCTTGGCATGGATGAGTTTGGATATCTCTTTATTTATGGCTTTCTGGCGCTTTGGGGCAAAGCTTCTTCGCTTCTACTTGATGGGCTTGAAGGTTGGATTCACGTTGAGCTTGTGTGTGATGACTGAGGGGTCAATCCCCTATATATCCTCTTGTTTCCATGTGAATACCAACCATATTCTCTCTCAGAAATTGAATAAGACGGTCCTTGATCTCCTTAAGCATCTTTGACCCCACGTACACCAAGTGTCTTTCTCAGGAAATTAAAAGCATTATTCATACCAAGAACTCAATCAAGTTAATGAATAATCAATCAATTGTATAAAGCAGAAAACTTCACTAAAAATCGTTCAATCAACCTATAATTTCAGGAAAATATAACTTTAAAGCATCAACAAAATAATTGCATAAGCATAAATATACTCAGAGGACATGGTAGGTCTGTAAAAAAATAAAAGAAAGATATAGAAGATGAGATCTAGAATCCTTCTCTCTCAAAAGAAAGAGCCTATATTTATACTAGGGAGGCTAGGGTTGGCCTTGAAACAAATCCTTGCCGAAAAAAGATTACATTTAGGTCAAAACTCGTGCATCAAATCTTGAAGGCGTGTCCCGACATGGGTACCATATTTGCCCAAACTTCGAGCTCAACTTTCGAATTGTTAGAGGCCGATTCACAAAATTTCTATGAAATACACTTTTGTAACTCTTGAATTCTTATTTCCAATGCCTAAACATTAGGTCAACCATACATTTAGGTAAATAGTTATGACCAAAATACTGAAGATGTATAAAAACCATATCTTCTAGAATCCTAATCCAATCCTAAATGAGTTTCTTATTAATTTGAATTCTCACAAGGATTAAATTGTTGTCTTAGCTTCAAATCTTCGTATCTTAATCTTGATCATTCAATTCTTATCAACTTTTCCCTTCTCTATTTGTTTTATCCATTATTTTTTAAAATCAACTAAATTACCTACAAAATAAATCAAACAACTAGAACAAGTAGTAAGTTAGAAAATAAAGTAATCCAATATTCTTTATCTCTTATAATATACAATTAATCAACCATTAAATATATTAAAATAACTCTTTTGATAGCTAATCACAACCTCAACTTGAATATTACTAGTCCTTAGTAATATAGAATCCAAAAAGTAAAAAAAATAAAAATAAAACAACGTAAAAAAATAAAACACAAAAACCCACTTTCGTAGGCCTCACGATACCCCTAGTAGACTAGCTTAGTCTTGTGAAGGTTTTAGTGAAAATACCTACAAACTTCCATTAATCTGTTGATCCCTTGAATTTAACATATAACTTTAATCAAACATAAAGCATCAATATATCTGTAGAAACAAGAATACATTTACACCAAGTCAATTAATAGAATTAAAGGCTATACGATAATATTCACATTTGGATTCCCATTGAAAACTTATGTGTGGTGTGCAAATAACTATGCATAATTAGATGATTAGTCAAGAACAACTCACCTCTTCCACTATCTACTATTAGCTTTGATGCAATCCTCACCAAAGTATACACTCAAGAATAAGTTCATTCTGATTATAGTGACTATGTACGCTCATAATATCATACGTGAGCGAATTTAACATAAACAAAAGCAAATGGGTAACTCACATATGTGTCATAAACAATAACTACTATATCAATAAAAAGGACTTGACATATTCTCATGAAAAAAAATCAATACGTGATCAACAAGATAATCATCATTCTCCTCTCTACTCACATAAGTAATGCGTCAAGCAATATAATCAAGATCATACAAGGTTTTCAAATGAAATATATTCATAAATTCAAAACATTATTCCAAGAAAATAATTCATTATACATCCATACTCCTTGGCAAACTTTATTTCATCAATCTTTAGAAGCGCTATTCACAACAATTGCTTCTTTTTTTTTTTTTTTTAAATGCATACTTGCTTTATTCTTTTCTTTCTTTTTGGAATGCTAGATAAGTTGCATCTTTTTTTAGCCTTCTTTTTCAACTAAACATATATAACTTCTTTTTCCTAGCAAGTAACCAATGTAAATATTCACAAATAAGTAAAATTTCATCTTTCTCCTCAACATCTCTTAACCATCATCAAACCATTATATAAATAATATAGCTCAATCCTGGGATAACCAAGGTAAGGGAAATCACATACATGCTTGGCCTGATTATAATATGTTGTATGAGAATTGAATTTAAATTCAAACAATCTCAATCATGACTTCTAGGAATAAAACTACTTAAGGAATAAGGTTAAGACTCAAATTATATAAAAAATGACCTAAAATCATATCTAGAGCTATTACATAACACACTCTCTACGTAAATAATTCAGAGTCGAGTAATCATTCACAGCATCAGTATCGACCAAAACATATGTAATGAGTATATTCAAAGAATCATATCTGAATGAAATTATTCTTATTGAGTAAATGCCAATTTGAATCCAAAAAATATTGGTTCAAAACTAAAAAGAACATTATAATTCATCTCCATTTATTTGTATCAAATTTCAAGGTAAGGATACTGTTTCCAAATTTCTAATTCATGCATCGTCTCACGTGTACTGATATATGTTTTTTAAAAAGTTCTAATTGGGAATAAAAAATATATGATAGTGAAGTATTGACTAAAATTCTATAACAGACTAAAATATTTACATATTCAAGTTTCCATCACATATATTCTAACTTAATTATTAATCAAGTTATATGCACATAATTCATTGAAATCAACATTTTTTTTTGTTTTTTTTAAAACTATTAAATAGAATAAAATTCAAACAAAGTAGAAATTGTCACAACACTAAACATACACACACTCCTAACTCAAATTCAATTTTGTCCTCAATGTAAAAATAAAAACCATAATGCTTAATAAAAATAATGAATAAAGATCAAAGGGTTATGAATAGTTAGTGTCACAACAACTCTAAAACCTAATAAATAAAGCGTAAATTACACTCAGACTCCTTGAGATTTGTCATTTAATTACCTAGACCCTTTACATTTGACATATTACATCTAGACCCCTTGGGGTTTGTGTGCATGTAACACATAGTCCATTAGTGTATGTAGTTATAACTTCACGATGTCATCATAACATATAAAAATAGTTTACCAACAAAGCCAAATTCTAATTTATTATCGTTAGAGATTCTATAAAAACAAACTAAGCAATATTTTTATATGTTATGATTAGGACAAACTAAGTAAACTAGGACAAACTAAGCAAACTAAGCAACTGGATGTCCTAGTTCCACATCCCTACCCACCAAACTAACATCAACACAATAAAAATAACCACCAGAATTTCCAAAGCCCCTCAATGTCATTTCAAGAATCAAACACAACAACACTAAAATGATAACAAATTGCCATAAGCAATACCTAAATTTTCATGAGCATAGGAACTAATCACATAAGTAAGCTAGTTGTGCAATTCTGTGTATTTGATAGCAGTTCTATGTATGTGTGTGAGCATAGATAATAGGTTGACATGAATAATGCAACTATGTGTACCATTGTTGCACTATTAGTAACACCATCATCACTTTATTTTCTAGTGTTAGAGCCTGATCCAACCTACAAACAACCATTATCAAGTTTTTATTGAAGAAAAATAAAGCATACAGGTAAGCTAAATATGACTGATAAGTTTACATTCACGCCTGAAGTCCATCTCTTTATTTGGCCATTTTTTTTTATCCCAATAAGATCCCTCTGACACGTCCTCTTATTATGGCCATACTCTTTGCAATTTATACATTGAACAACGCATGGTCTTTTAGATTGAATGGATGGTGCATCTTGATCTACCTATCTTCTTCTATTTTTCCCTGGCCTTCTAAGGAGTATTCTTAATGTTGGTGGAGAAAGCTGAGACGGAAAGATGCCACTTAACTAAGGCCATAACTTGACATCAGGAATTGGGTGAATCATGTCACCGTAAGCCTTGAGGTACATATCCTTGTAACGACATGGATTACAAAAAATCTTCAAGATTTTGCCTCCTATGTGTAATGCCAACAGTAGCATGCTTGCAAGGTAAGCCACTGATACTGCGTACTTGACATTCACAAGTCCTCTTACCAATGTCAACTACATAGACAAATAATCCATCTATGATTTGAAATTCATCATGACGAACCAGTAAGAGGGAACATTTTCTTGATTCATGCTTGATGACATTCAACTTCTCCATAACTTTTGGTGTCACATACTTATGCCAACTACATGCCTTTTCAAACCTTTTTTGCAAGCTACTCATGAGTTTTTCCCTCAAACTTTCTAGCAAGATTAGTATAGGTTTTTCACTTAGCTCCCCAACTGTGACACCCCAGAAACTAGGGTTCCTTTGTCAATCAATTGATCACCCATCAACCAACAAAATACCCATGGATACCGTGTAACTCGATATCATGCCATTATGCCCCATTTATTAGGATCCATAATTTAACAAAATTCGGGCAGAATCTCCTTTTTATGAGGAGCTCTACCTAAAATACAACCTGTGTAATCATACAATATTGACCAAAACGGGTCCATTTATCTATACTCATATAATAACATGCAATTTTACATTAAAAAGAGTCCATATGAGTTCGATTACAATTTTTTTTCCATAGGTTTACATGTCCAAAATCATATTTAGTAAATGTTTTACAAAAGATAGTTTTAAAAGCCACAAGTCGGCTTTCTTCATCCTTGAGTCTGCAAGTGTGAGCCGTCCACCGGTGTATACCCCGCACCTGAAATGTTTCCCATAAAGGGTGAGTCACGCTCAATAGGGTACTTCTTAAAGAGACTACTCCTCAACCTAGATGCATATGAAATGTCACATGCAATTTCAACAACCCACAAAGAATTTTGATCAAGAATATGCAACTCAATGTTGAAATTCAGTAGGTCATGTCATGAAATAAGATGAGACTCACTCATGCAATTCAACTCCAATCTTCACTGACTCCTATCACCCATGCAATGTCATGAGTATCAAATCGGACATTCCAAGCCCTTGCCATTAATATTGCACATCCAATGGACTTTTAAAAATCTTCGAGTCTTTCTTGGTGTGAGTATTTATGGACTTATACTAATGGGCCCCCAACCGACATGGAATTCATGGACTTCCACCAATGAATTTGCGTACATTGACACATTTTGTGGACTAAACCAAGGGAGTACGTATCCTAAACACCGGGTCTCTCACCCCAGGGATAGTCTAGACCTTCTTGCTAACCCCGACCTAATTTATCATGTAAATTGTGTGACTTAATCAAGTCCTCGATCCAACTTTTTCGAGCCCACCCATCATCCACCAAGTGTGGTGTTTGATGCCAACCATGCACACACACCCACAAAATGCGATGTCTCCGTGCATATGCAATATAATGCACAATTTCAAAACAACAATTATGTCTAATATGCCATGAATGTCATATGGACCACTTTAACCACATATCAATATATTCTGTGGAAAATTATGTCTCAAGCATATAATTACCATAATTCATCACAATGTCAATATATCAACGAACATATATCAACATTTTCATTCAACTATTATTTTCCCAAGCATGTTATATATAATCTATGTAATAACACACTTAATTTCACATAGGCATTTAATCAAACACCTTCAAGGCACCAAATCATGTAATCACATAAAATGTCCAAATTCATCACATAACTCAAGAAATCACATTAAGTGATTTTTACATACCCAATTATCAAAACTTCCAAGAACTCACAAGCTAACAATTTCTAATTACCAATTTATACTAGAATTGAATTTATCCATTTTCATTAAATTAGCTATAATAGGCAAGTGTTAAAATACATCAACAACCTACTCATTTCTCATAATCGGGGGTAGGTTGGAAATAAACATAATTAGGATGAAAATTCTATCTCTTGAAGCGTAAAACAGTGGTAGAAAATCCTTCAAGAATACTTCCCCAAGTTCTAACTTTGATTTTTCCAAGACTTTATTTTTGAATCTTTGGTGAAATCCGTCCTTTTTTGTATGGTTGCGTAGCCCTTGTCGCGTAGATGAACTTTAATACTTGGCCCAAAGAATTCTGACAAACAGAACTCTGTAGATCGTAGAGAGAAGATGGAGCTTTCTCTCTTTTTCCTCTCTTCCCTTTCTTCTCTTTCAACGTTAAAACCCAATAGAGAGTTGTGGAGAAAATCAGATTTTTGTATCATATTTATACTCTTTAATGCTTGGTCCACGTCGCGTCAAGCGTTCCCTATTCCCGGGTCCTTTTTCACCCCAAAACGATTAAATTTTGTCCCGATTTAAGTTTAAAATATTTTTATATAAACTTCTTTTAAATTTTTTGAAATTTTATTTTCGGAGTTCTTTTTGAGGTCACCCGACACCCGGTCACCTAGTAAAACGTGAAAATTTTGACAATCTCAGAATTCAACGAAAATAGACTGGGCAGCTAGATTTCGCGAGACGAATCTAACAGTGAGGTCAGTTTTGTCATTCAGTTCTAGAAAAATATGGGTTTTCAACCTGTACTAAAGTGACAATTTATCGTTTTGCCCTTTTTCGCTAAAATTCAAATTTACCCAGGTTTTACATTCTTCTCTCCTTAAAAGAATTTCGTCCCTAAAATTCACACACTCATGCATACTTAATCACATGCATATGCAACAAGTAATACAATACTTATGGTTACAAAAATGTACCTCCATCCTCGAACAAGAACGGATAACTAGTACGTATAGTGTCCTCATGCTCTAATATCGCCTCCCCCACACCTTGGTGCTGCCATATTACCTTCAATAGCTTCACGGTCTTATCTCACAAAACCTGCTCTCAATTATCCATGATGTGCACCGGTTCCTCCTCAAAGGCCCCATCCACATCAACAATCAACTCACCCCAATCCACCACATGTGTCGGATATGGAGTAGATTTCCATAGCATAGAGACATGGAACACTGCATGAACACTTGATAAATTTGGTGGCAACACCAACCGGTAAGTAATTGTACCAACCCTTTCGAGTACTTTGAAGGGCTCGATATACCTCGACGATAGCTTTCCCAGCTTCCTAGACCTAACCACTCCACTCTTAGGCATTACCTTCAAGAAGATGTGATCTCCTACCTCAAACTCTAGAGGTCACCGTCGTCTGTCGGCGTAGCTCTTTTGTCGACTCTAAGCCGTGAGAAGATGTTTTCGTATCAAGTCAACTTTCTCCAAGGTGTCTCTGACCAAGTTCAGACCCGTAGATGGTCTCTCACCAACCTTCGTCTAACAAATTGGAAAACAACAAAGCCTCATAGAGTGTCATCTATATGCTTGCCTGATAATTACTGTTGTAGGCGAACTCCACTAAAGGTAAATGCTTTTTTCAGCTACCCTTGAGATCTAGGACACATGCCCGTAGCATGTCCTATAAAGTTTGGATGGGCCTCTCCGACTGACCATTCTTCTGGGGATGAAAAGTTATGCTCATCATCAATTGTGTTCCAATAGCCCACTGGAAACTCTCCTAAAAATGAGTCATAAACTTGAGATCCCGATCTGATACTATAGATACGGGCACCCCATACAACCGGACTATCTCCCGTATATACAACTTCTAGAATTCCTCTAGTGCAAAGGTCATCCGAATTGCCAAAAAGTGTGTCGACTTCATAAGTCGGTCCATTATCACCCACACCGCGTCATGTCCCCGCGATATCCATGGCAAGTGGGTCACAAAATCCATTGTAATGTGCTCCCACTTCCACTCAGCCACCTTCAAAGGCTGGAGCGACCCTACGACTCTCTGGTGCTCAGCCTTGACTTGCTAACATGTGAGACATCGACTAATGAAATCTCCGACATGCCTCTTCATCCCACTCCAATAGTATTGGAGACGAAGATCATGACACATCTTCGTGCCACCTGGATGCATAGTAAAACGAGACTCCTCTTAGATCCATAGACTAGGGAACCACAACCCTTTTCCTGAACTGAAGACTACTATTCGCATGAATAGACTAGCCATCGTCACTTGTACCCAATTGTACCCGGTCCTTGATGGATAAAATCTTCGTGTCTTGTCCTTGAGACTCGATCACTCTGCTCAGTAGGGAAGGCGTAGCCACTAAACTCCCCAAAGTACCCTAAGCCTTACTCCTATAATATATCCTGAACTGTCCCACAATCTCAAGCATCTGCCATTCTTGGGAAGCCACACTAGCCAAGACTCCCCGTGACTTTCGATTGAGTAAATCAGTCACCACATTTGCCTTACTGGGATGGTAATGTAAAATGAAGTCATAGTCCTCTAAATACTCCATCTACCTGCATTACCTTCTGTTGAGGTCCCATTGTGTGAAGATGTACTTAAGACTTTTGTGGTCCAAATATATCTCAAACTACTGTCCGTATAAATAGTGGCGCCAAGTCTTCAAGGCAAAGACAATAGTCGCCAACTCCATATCATACGTAGGGTAGTTTTGCTCGTGGTTCTTTAACTGCTGAGAACTATAAGCCACCATTCTCCTGGACTGCATCAAAACACACTCAAGTCCATCCTTCGAGGCATCATAATACACTGTGTACCTCTGTCCCTCTTTTGGAACTGTCAAAATTGGAGTTAAAATAAGCCTCTTCTTCAACTCTTGGAATGCACTCTCACACGAGTCATCCCACTGAAACTTGAACTCCTTCTGGGTCAATCTCGTCATAGGTGCAGCTAGTTGAGAGAAGTCCTCAATAAATCTCCTGTAGTACCCTGTCAATCCCAAGAAATTGCGTATCTCAAAGACTAATTTTGGTCTCTTCCAACTCATAATCGCCTCGACCTTATCTAGGTCAACTGACACACCCAAAGCCGACACTATGTGTCCCAAAAAATTCACTTTCGTAATCTAAAATTCTTATTTGCTAAACTTAGCATACAACTGATGATCCATTAAGGTCTGGAGAACAACCCTCAATTGACCCTTATGCTCATCCTCAGACTTGGAGTAGTTCAGAATGTCAACAAAGACCACAACAAAATGATCTAGGTAGGATTAGAACACCCTATGCATGAGATTCATGAATGCCACCGGGGCATTCGTCAATCCTAAAGGCATAACCATGAACTCGAAATTCACATACCGCGTCCTAAACGATGTCTTAGGGATATATATCTCTCTAATCCTTAACTAATGGTATCCCGTGCGTGGATCTATCTTGGAGTAGACTCGTGCCCCTCTCAGTTGATCAAACAAGTCATCAATCCTTGGTAAAGGGTATTTATTCTTGATAGTAACCCTATTCAACTACCGGTAGTCTATGCATAGCCGAAGGATCTTTTCCTTTTTCTTGGCAAACAACACCAAAGCTCCCTAAGGTGAGGTACTTGGTCTAATGAAGCCCTTATCCATCAATTCTTGCAATTGGATTTTGAGTTCTTGCAACTCCGTAGGTGCCATTCTTTACGATGTCATAGAAATGGGCGATGTACTGAGGTGCAACTCAATTGTGAAGTCTGCATCCCTATGTGGAGGTAATCCCAGTAGTTCGTCCGAAAAAATGTCCTTATACTCACAAACCACCCAAGGTAGACCAAAATCATGTCTCACCACGTCGTTCAGGATAAGGCTTGCTAGGCAACCCATCAACTGCCAGTGCCAACGGGAGTCATACACTAATTGGGGTAAAACATCGTGTTTCTCCCCCTGAAACTTGAAACAAACACTCTGGTGTGTAGGCAGTGACCCTGTTCCGATCATAATCAGTGACAACTCGGTGTGCTGTCAACCAGTCTATCCCAAGGATGACATCAAACTCTGACATGTCCATGACTCTAAGGTTCATAATGAGTAAAATCTCTGAAATCTCTAACTCACAACCCTGACATGTCTGATCAACACTCACCCTAGCTCCTAAGGGAAAACTTACATGCAATGGCTATTCAAAGGCCACAACCTCTAAGGCTAAGTCCCTCACACATGTTGCAGAAATAAATGAATGAGATACACTAGATTCAAATAATACCCTTGCCCATAAACAAGAGAGTAGAAATGTACATTGAATAATCGACTGATCCGTTGGCTCAGTCTAAGGTGTGATGGGGTAGACACGCCCTTGGGTCCTCGAAGTCCTGGCCTATGAGCCCTGTCCTCGACCCCGACCCCAACCCCAACCCGTCTGGCCTGATTGTAGAGTCCCCACTCATGAAATGGTAGGGGCTTGTGTAGCACTCTAGAACTGATATTGGCTTTCCAGGCCTATGGTGTGGTAGGGAAGAACAAAGTGAGTCTGTGCATGCCCCACCGATGCCTAGGATTGGGATGCTCCATAGCTCTAGGATCCTTGCCTCTAAGGACAATCCCGCTTCATGTAATCCCGTTGGTGGCATAAGTAGCAAGTCCTCCGACTTGCCTAATCGGTGGTCCTGAGGTTTCCCCCGCCTTGGTAGGATCGGCCTTGTCCTTGGCTTTGATAACCGCGGCCCTGTCCCTGATGTCCTTACAAAGTCGAAGTCCTTTGCCTTTCCCCGAACTCGAAGAAGAAGATTGACCCTCTTTCTTCTTATCCTTAGCACCTATTTCCTAAATGCTCCTTGCGTCGTCCACCTCTCGCTCAATGGATATGGCTATTTTGACCATCAAGTCCAAATCCTATAGGCAGCGGCCCACAATGTTTCCCCGAATGGACAATTTCAAACTATCCTTAAACCTCCTTACTTTGGCCATGTTTGTTGCCACGTAATCATCAGTAAAACGAGCTAATTCAATGAACTTAGCCACATATTCCATCAACGTCATGATCCCTTATTCAAATCCATGAACTCTCAGGCTTTCACATGTCAAACAACAGATGGGAAGTACTTGCCCATGAAGAGCTCCTAGAACTCTCCCCATGTCATCGCCTCTAAATTCTTTGAGGCCTTTGCCCAATCCCACCACAGATAGGATTCTCCTTCTAGCTAGAATGCAACTAGCCTTATCTTAGTGGCATTGGAAGCGATCTCCATAGCCTCTAAGATCTTGTCGACTTGCTAGAACCAATGGTCGACCACCATTAGATCCGCCCCTTCCATGAAAGGCGGAGGCTTGTGTGCCTTAAACTTCTAGAGGTTACTGGACCCTCCTTGGCCCATATTGGAGCTAGCTTGTGCAAAGGTAGCCATCATAGTACCAATAGCCTCCATGAAGGCTTGTTGGTCAAGGGCCGATAGTGGTTGGTTGTTGTTCCACCCACTGCCTCGACCACGTCCTCTTCCTCTATTTGCCATCTATACACCTGTCAAATAGCAACAGAGCATTTACTTAGTATCCCAAGAAAGGGATCAAGTTTAAACTTTTGAGATTTCTCTCCTTATCTCACTAGTAGAGCATGTGCCACCAACTAGTAGACATCTACATTCGGAACCATCATGTTCATTCTTTTTTGACCCCCAAGGTTATGTTCTTTACCCTAGTGTCACTTTTCCACATATATTTCGCCATGCATATAATTCACATAACACATAACACATAACACATAACATGTAACATTTAAAACACATAACATGTAATGCACAATGAATTCAATGGTCTAAACCCATGCCCCTCAAACCCAGGTAATCGTATGCCTACGCTCTGATACCAAGCTATGATGCCCCAAAA
>CAUOFW020006862.1:0-22814 GCA_963454935.2 Ilex paraguariensis | reverse complement strand
ACCAGGCGGGTGGACAGAGACTTCAAATAGCCCGAGGAGCTTGAGGCCTACTAGAGAGGACAGACACGGACCCATGACATTGCTTTGCATGTGGAAAGTTTGGGCACTTCAAAAATCAATGCCAATCGTTTCCATCGAGGACCAATCCAGCAATCGGGCAGGTGAATGCAAACAAGCCACCACTACCGAAACCAATAAATCAGAGGCCGTTAGGAGCTATAGCCCCCAGCAGTGCTCACCAAGGAAGGGCATTTGCTTTGACCCAATTGGAGGAAGATGCCTCCAATGCCGTAGTGGAAGGTATCGTGCTTCTTTATAACTCTTGGGCTTGAATTTTATTTAACCCCGGTGCAACTCACCCATTCATACGTACTGCATATGCTTTTAATTTGAGATTGAGATTTGAGAAGCTAGAATATGCCCTTAGTATTGACATGCCCATGGGAGAACGGTTGGATACAATAAGGGTGTGTAGAGGATGTGTGCTTCGCATTGGGGATCAAGAGTTGGTTTTCGATTTGGTTGCGTTAGATATGAAGGGGTACGACGTTATATTTGGGATGAACTTGTTGTCCGCTTTCCGTGTGGTGATGGATTGTTTTCGTAAGCGTATTTCCTTTCAACTACCGGGAGGAGTAGTTTTTACTTTCAAGAATGATCACAATTCTTCTCATCCATTTCCCACGATAGGAAATAGATTCTTGAAAGATAAGGCAGGGAGCAATTTGAGTTTCTTGGCCAGGTTAATGGGAGATGATCGGGACATATCCCTTTCGGACGTAATATTGGTGGTGTCAGACTTTCTGGATGTTTTTTCTGATGAATTACCTGGGTTACCCCCACAACGAGAGATTGAGTTCCAGATTGATCTTTATCCGGGAACCGAACCCATATCCATTGCTCCTTATCGGATGGCACCTTTGGAGTTGAAGGAGCTAAGGAAGCAATTAGACCATTTGTTGGCTATTGGGTTTATCCGCTTGAGTACTTCACCTTGGGGAGCCCCGGTCCTCTTTGTGAAGAAGCATAACGAAACACTTCGGTTATGCACGGATTACTGAAAGTTGAATCGGTTACCATAAAGAATAAATATCCATTGCCAAGGATTGATGATTTATTCGATTAGTTGAGGAGTTCTAAGTATTACTCCAAGATTGATCTTCACACAGGGTATCATCAATTGCGAATCAAGGAGGAAGATATTCCTAAGACTGCTTTCCATACCCGGGATAGTCATTTTGAGTATACGGTGATACCGTTTGAATTGACTAATGCTCCAAAAGCCTTCATGGATTTAATGCATAGGGTATTCTGACTGTATCTCGATCAGTTTGTTATCGTGTTTATTGATGACATACTAATCTATTCCCGGACTCATGAGGAACATGGACACCATCTCTCTATTGTGCTACAGACATTGAGAAAACATAAGTTATATGCGAAGTTGAGTAAGTGTGAGTTTTGGATGAAGGAAGTGAAATTCCTTGGTCATGTTGTGTCGGAACAAGGAGTAGCTGTTGACCCCGCAAAGATTGAACCCGTGATGAAATGGGAACCACTTAAGAATGTGACCAAAGTACGTAGCTTCTTGGGTTTAGCAGGTTACTACCGGAGACTTGTGGAAGGGTTCTCCAAGCTAGCAATGCCGATGACTCGCCTTACGAAAAGGGAGAAAAGTTCTTGTGGACTCAAGCGTGTGAACTAGCCTTTCGCACCTTGAAGGAGAAGTTGACAACCGCTCCTGTCCTCCTTATTCCAAGTAGTGGGGAAGGATACGATGTGTACACTGATGCTTTGCTACGAGGCTTGGGGTGTGTGCTAATGCAAGGAGGGAAGATGGTTGCCTATGGCTCTAGGAAACTCAAGGTTCATGAGCAGAATTATCCCACCCATGACTTAGAGCTTGCCGCGGTGGTTTTTGCTCTTAAGTTGTGGAGATGTTACTTATATGGGAAAAAGTTTCAAGTGTTTTCTGATCATAAGAGCGTCAAGTATGTGTTCACACAGAAAGACTTGGATCTTCGGCCAAGAAGGTGGGTTGAGTATCTAGAAGATTATGATTTCACACTCAACTACTATCCGGGGAAGGCCAATGTAGCCGCTGATGCACTTAGCCGAAAGTCTTGGGGTGAACTCAATGTTCTTGCAAGTAAATGGAAGATGAGTGATGCCCTTGGAGACTATGATCTATGGGTGGGAAAAGATAGATCTCGGCCATGCTTATTCAACCTTGTGGCCCAACCTACCCTTCAACGTAGGGTTGTGGAATTGCAATGCTTAGATTCTAACTTAGCGTCGATTCGAGCTAGATTGGAGAATGGAGAAACAATGGAGGGTTGGTCTTTGAGAAATGGAGAACTGAGATATGGGGAGAAGCTATGTGTTCCCAATGATTCATCCCTAAAGGAGGAGATACTTGGATAGTGTCATCGCTCTAAGTTTGCTATCCACCCCGGTAGCACAAAAATGTATAGGGACATGAAGCGCCAATATTGGTGGAAGGGAATGAAGAAGGATGTGGCAAGGTTCATAACACGATGTGCGGTGTGCCAGCAGGTGAAGATCAACATCAAAAGCCAGTAGGATTACTATAGTCTTTGCCTATCCCAGAGTGAAAGTGGGATCACATCACCATGGATTTCGTGTCGGGTTTACCACGGACATCACACGGGCAGAATGCAGTATGGGTTATAGTTGATAGACTCACCAAGTCTGCACATTTCTTGAGTATGAAGACCACGGACACTCTAGAGACCTTGAACAAGCTATATATCTGCGAGATCGTGCGATTGCATGGAGTTCCACTCTTTATCGTATCGGATCGTGATTCCCGTTTTGTGGCATAATTTTGACAAAGTCTACAAAGAGCTATGGGGACAGAGTTACGCTTTAGCACCGCTTTTCATCCCCAAACGGATGGCCAATCCGAGAGGGTGATACAGATTTTGGAGGATATGCTCCGTGCTTGCGTATTGGACTTCAAAGGAAGTTGGAGTGACCATTTTCTATTGGTGGAATTTACGTATAACAACAGCTATCAGGAAAGTAATTGGAATGGCTCTGTATGAAGCATTATACAGAAGGCCATGTCGATCACCGGCGTGTTGGTTAGAAGCGGGCGAGAGTAGCTTGTTCGGGCCAAAAATTGTGCGGGAAACTACAAAGAAGATTCAACTCATCCGAGAGAGACTACGCATGGCCTAAAGTAGACAGAAATGCTATGCGGACAGAAGATGAAGACCATTGGAGTTCCAAGAAGGGGACTATGTTTTCCTTAAAGTGTCTCCTAAGAAGGGAGTTTTGAGATTCGACAAGAAGGGAAAATTGGCTCCAAGGTATATCGGACCCTTTGAAGTGATCAAAGTGATAGGAAAAGTGGCGTATCACCTTCGGCAATCAACTCAGTTATCAAGAGTACATGACGTGTTCCATGTGTCAATGTTGAGGAAA
Source organism: Ilex paraguariensis (assembly GCA_963454935.2). Classification (NCBI taxonomy): domain Eukaryota; kingdom Viridiplantae; phylum Streptophyta; class Magnoliopsida; order Aquifoliales; family Aquifoliaceae; genus Ilex; species Ilex paraguariensis. The sequence continues at coordinate 19,364 of CAUOFW020006862.1, read as the reverse complement.
TGTCAATCGGATACTACACAGATTGTGGATTTGGAAGATATTGAAGTTCAAGATGGAGCAACATATGAAGAACAACCGGTGAAGATTCTCGACACCAAGGAGAAGACACTGCGCAACAAAGTCATCCAACTAGTGAAGGTCTTGTGGCAACATCATGGAATGGAGGAAGCTACTTGAGAACCCGAGTTGGAGATGCAAGGGAAATACCCTTACTTGTTCGCTGCTTGAGGTAAGTTTCGAGGACGAAATTTTTTTTAAGGGGGGTGGATTGTAAACCGCACACTTTTATCTTTATATATGTATGTAGGTTTGTATAGCAAGTTATTAATTCTTTTGAAATATTAATATGAAAAATTCGGGAAATACATTGTTCGACCGTTTTTATATGATTTTTCAAACATTGTTCGAGTTTGAGAGGAATGTTGCTATAGAGCTTAGTGCTCACCCCCTACAAACTACATTTTTCAGATTATGTACTAGAGGAGGATTTGGGAATTGAGGAACCGGCACACTGGGAGATTCCCATAGACGGGCATGTTGATCCTGAGGTGAATGCTTAGAACAACATTACTTTTTATTCTAGACTAGGAAATTTACTTTGGAAATATTGTGAAGTCTAGACTCTTTTGTAATTCCGCTGCGAGTTTATGTTTAATTCTTTTGGGATGTAATTATCTTACTTTTGGGATCATATTCTTTTGGGGATATATTCATCATGTTTTGGTGTATTCTTTTGGGAACGAGATAGTAAAGATTACCTTTGATATATGAAATTTCTTTATGGATAAATTATTTAGTTACTCTCATGATGTAAATGGTTTTTAGTTTGTAATGCCGCCCGGGGTGGGTTTTGGGGCGTTACAGATACCCCATGAGCAATAATGGTTTTGTAACACCCCCTCCACATGGCATAAAATTGTCCGCTTTAGGCCTACTGGCCGTCACGGCTTTGTTCCTCCCAATATCCCTGGGAAAAGGCCTTATGCCATGTAAGGCAAGGGGCTTACTAATAAGCCCAACAACTTTTCCCTCCCTAATCGATGTGGGACACTAGGATCTCACAATCCACCTCCCTTAGGGCTGCATGTCCCCGTGCAGTAGCTCGCCAGCTACCTGCCTATCCATATACACGCGAGCACGTCAGGGGCTCACACTCGATCCAGGTGAGAGTCGGCTCTGATACCAACTTGTAACACCCACTCTCCACATGACATAATATTGTCCGCTTTGGGCCCACTAGTCCTCATGGCTTTGTTCCTACCAATATCCCTAGGAAAAGACCTTATGCCATGTAAGGCAAGGGGCTTATTAATAAGCCCAACAACTTTCCCCTCCCTAATCGATGTGGGACACCAGGATCTCACAGGTTTAGTCCTCGCAAGACACTAACCCCACTACGAGTGGTAGAAAAAGTTCAAACCCACACGGAGTAAGAAGGCATCTACACACTCCAAGATACCGGTCAATAGTAGTCCATGTTTATCCAACAACCACACAAGAGATACAATACCAACAATTTTCTCAAATAACAACAATTTCATAAATTCCCAATTTCACATGTAGTGTTTCAATAGAACAATTGAAGAAAATGCAAGAGATCATCATCAATATCATTTTGTTACTCAACACCAAGCATTAAAGTTTCAAAGTCAAGAACAAAGGAAGAATTAAGAAGAAAGTCCATCTCTTTTGAAAACTAGGGTCTTATATCAAGAAAATGAGATTTCATGGATATTCAACCCTAACTTTGTTTAAAACATGCTAATAATTGCAAAAGACCAAGTAAAGATGATTTCATAACATATATATAAGATTTAAAGTCCAAAGAATACATATAATTAAGCTCTAGCCTCAATGCAAGAGAATAGGAAGAAACCCCTACCTTCTTCTTCCTTAGTGTTCTTGAAGAACTTGAGATTTGATCTTTTCCAAACTTGAATCAACCCTTTAATCTTTTGTTTTCCCTTCCTTTCTTCATCTCTAAGCTTTTCTAGGGTTAGAAATGTTGAAATGGGGCTTAGGGAGGTGTCCTTAGGTATTTATAGTGGAAGAAATGATGTCTTGTGCGTGATTTTTAGAGTTAGAATTCGTAACTGACGTTTGAACGTCCTTAGCTCCCAGTCCTTAGCTCATCAGACAAAAAGTACTGTAACGCACTGTCGTTAACGTCATTCACATTCGAACGTCATTCCTATTTCTGTTGGAACTTCCAGTGTATTTTGGGCCTATTTAGAGGTCGATTTGGAACATGTTCATGAAATACACTTTTGTAGCTCTACAAGTTTGCTATCTACTGTCAAAATTTTAGATCCAATGGACATCAGGATAAAGAGTTATTATCCAAATACTAGCCAGTGTCCAAAATCCTTTTTACCCAAATTCTCTCTAAAGTGTGCTTTCATTCCGGAGTACTTCCAAACTTCTACAACATACCCTATTACCTTAACTAACCTTTTTATTTCTACTCTTACAATCTACATAGTTCATGAATACGTTATTACATATATTAGCATTTCAAAAACATAATTACGTTGTTATATAAAGATACGAATGTGGGGGTTTACATGACCACTTATACTTGGGTGTATAATATAAATATCAGATGAAAAAAAAGGTTGAACCAAGTTTTTGGCGCAGTTACCGGGGAGTTTAGGTAATCTGAATTAAATAAAATAAGAAAGTTGTTTATTTGTATTATGTGTATATATAATTTGTGTGTTTTCTTTAATAGTTTATGTTTGTTCATTCATCAGTAGGTTCTATAAATTAGTCATCATCTTCATCTACACAAGAATCATTTTAATTCAGTATGGCCAAAAACATACATAGGGAAGAACAACCTAGAGAACAAGAAGTAGTTCAAAATATTCGACCATTAAGAGAATATTTACATCCTACATGAACTAATGTCCCGTCATATTTTGCTTTCCCAAAAGATGCTCCAAATCTTAATATTAAGCCAGGAACAATCTAGCTATTACCATAGTTCCATGATTTGGAAACTGAAAATCCTTATGTGCATATGAAAGAATTTGAAGAAGTCTATGGAACGTCGCAAGATAATTCTGAAATGGTTAGATTAAAATTTTTTCTTTTTCTTTGAAAGATAAAGCGAAATAGTGGCTTAACTTTTTAGGAGCTAATTCTATCACAAATTGGCAAGCTTTGCAAGCTGAGTTCTTTAAACAGTTTTTTCCTGTGCATCGTACTAATACCCTAAGAAGTCAAATAATGAATTTTTCGGTAAAAGAAGGTGAAATTTTTAATCAATGTTGGGAAAGATTTAAAGATCTTCTCCAAGCTTGTCCACATCATGCATTTGAAAATTGGACTTTAGTCAGTTTCTGTTATGATGCTCTTCCATGTGCAATTTGTCAATTTGTTGAAATTATGGCCTAGAGGAAATTTATGAATAAAAATCCTGAAGAAGCATTTCAATTTTTTGATACTATTTCTGAAAGTTCCTAGATGTGGGACTCAACTTCTTCAAATATAGTGGAAACTAAGTCATCTACATCCGAAAGAGAAAAATATGTGTTAAAAGAAGATGATGATTAAAGAGCTAAAATGACTAATTTATCCAAAAAACTAGAAGCCTTAGAAATGAAAAAATAAAACAAGTGTTGGTTGTGTCAACTACCGATCAAATATGTGAAATTTGTGTGTTGTCAGGATATCCTGCAGCTGAATGTCCAACTATATCTGCATTCAAAGAAGTTTTGATTGAACAATCTAATGGCATTCCAACTTATAATATGCCTTATTTGAACCATATTCTGAAACTTACAATTCAAGATGGAGGAATCATCCAAATTTGAGTTGGAGAAACACACAACCTACAAATCAAACACAATGTGCACTACCATCACAGAATCAACAACAATATCCACCATATCAACCTCCACAGAGAAGAACTCTAGAAGATACTATGAATCAATTTATTCAAAGTCAAATGAGTTTTAACACTCAAACAACTCAAGCTTTTAATGATTTTAAAGCCCAAACTTCTCAGAGTATTGAAGATATTAAGAGTCATCTAGCTAAGTTGACTCAGTCCCTTAGTATGCCAGAAAAGAAAAAATTCTCATCTCAGCCTAAACCTTTGCAAAGTCAGAGTCAAGTTAATTATGTATCCTCTGAACCTTCTCCAAATCAAGTACAAGCAATCACAACACTAAGAAGTGGTAAGGTGATTGACAAGACTATAAACCTAAAATTTCCAAGAAAATGCGTAAGTCAATTCTTATTAATGAACCAATTGAACCCGAACCGTCAATTAAAAAATAAATACAGAATAAGGAAGATCAACCATTTCCTATTCCTTTACTTTTTCCTCAATGGATCAAGAAACCAACATCTGAAAAAGATCAATATGAGATATTTGAATTGTTTAAACAGGTTAATATTAACATTCCTTTGTTAGATGGAATTAAACGAGTACTAGCTTATGCTAAGTTTTTAAAAGATCTTTGTACGATAGAAAGAAAAAATCATGTACCAAAGAAAATATTTCTAAATGAACAAGTTAGTACTATAATACAACATAACACTCTTCTTAAGTACAAAGATCCAAGTAGTCCAATAGTCTCATGCATCATTGCGAATTTTTGAATTGAACAAGCCTTACTAGATCTCAAAGCCAGTTGTAATTTAATGTTATATTTAGTGTATACACAATTAGGATTAAATGAACTAAAACCTAATAGTATTACACAACAATTAGCATACCGATCAATAAAAACTCCAAGAGGAATTGTGGAAGATGTTATTATCCAAGTTGATCAATTTTATTTCCCAGTAGATTTTATCGTGATAGATACGCAACCAATTTTTCATGCATCTATGTACATACCTATTATTTTGGGTCGACCATTCCTAGCTACATCAAATGCATTGATAAATTGTAGGGATGGAATCATGAAACTTTCATTTGGAAACATGACCTTGGAATTACATGTTTTTAACAGTGCAAAACAACCTAGAGAAGAAGATGAAGTGCATGAAATAAATTGTGTTGAGTCTCGGACTCAAAGGTTTTTTTGAAAAAAGATTTATATACATTAGAATCTATATCTGATAATGAGTCTGAAAAGATAAAGAACTCAAAATGTGAAAAATCTATTGCCTAAATCTATAGAATCAAATGTCAAAATCTTTAAACCAGATTTAAAATCGCTTCCAACTAATCTAAAATATGTTTTCTTAGAAAAAGATGAAATTCATCCCGTAATCATATCATCAAATTTATCTAATAGTTAAGAAAAAGAATTAACAAAAATATTGAAAAATTGTCAAAGTGTTCTTGGATGGACAATAGTAGATATAACAGGTATATGACCACTTTTGTGTACTCATTGTATATATTTAGAAGAAAATTTTAAACCATCTCGTCCAATGCAAAGAAGACTGAATCTACATCTGAAAGAGGTAGCTCGCAATGAAGTACTTAAACTATTAGATGCTAATATTATCTATCCTATATCTGATAATGAATGAGTTAGTCCTACACAAATAGTCCCTATGAAGTTTGGTATCACTGTTATAGAAAATAAAGAAAATGAATTAGTTCCAATACGTACAGTCACGGGGTGACGTGTGTGTATTGACTATCGAAAGCTAAATTCCCTCACCAGAAATGATCACTTTCTGTTACCTTTTTTAGATCAAGTACTAGAAAGAATAACTGGTCATGCATATTACTGTTTTTTAGATGAATATTCTGGTTATAATCAAATTGAAATTGCAATAGATGATCAATAAAAAATTACATTTACATGTCCTTTCGGTACTTTTGCATATAAAAGAATACTTTTTGAATTATGTAATGCTCCAGCTACCTTTCAGCGTGGCATGCTAAGTATATTTAGAGATATGGTAGAATGATGCATAAAAGTTTTTATCGACAATTTTTCAGTATATGGTGATTGATTTCAGTTTTCTTTACAAAATCTTGAAAAAGTACTTATTCAATGTGAAAAAATAAACTGTCTTAAATTGGAAAAAATGTCATTTTATGGTTACACAAGGTATTGTTTTAAGTCATGTAGTATCTGAAAAAGGAATCGAAGTTGATAAATCTAAAATCGATTTAATAACTAATCTTCCATCACCAAAAACAGTAAAGGATATTCTCTCATTTTTAGGTCATGCAGGATTTTACGGAAGATTTATAAAAAAATTTAGTTTAATAGCTAGACCTATATGTAATCTTTTATGTCAAGATGGTTTATTTGAATGGACTAATGCATGTCAATTAGCATTTGATAGATTAAAAAATATGCTTATTTCTACACTTATTATGCAACCTCCAGACTGGTCTTTACCTTTTGAATTAATGTGTGATGCAAGTGATTATGCGATAGGAGTTGTATTAGGTCAAAGAAAAGATAGAAAATCGTATGTTGTCTACTATGCGAGCAAAACTTTAAATGATACACAAATGAACATTCAACTATAGAGAAAGAACTACTTGCTGTTGCATTTGCCTTAGATAAATTTCATTCATATCTAGTTGGATCGTCAATTGTAGTATTTATAGATCATGCAACTTTAAAATATCTACTTGCTAAGAAAGATGTTAAACCACGTCTCCTACGATGGATATTATTACTTCAATAATTTGATTTTATCATTAAGGATAAGAAAAGAGTAGAAAATGTGATAGCATATCACTTGTCAAGGTTAAATTATGGAATAAAGAAAGAACCAACTCCGATTAAAGAAACCTTTTCAAATGAACAACTATTTGCAATAACAAAAGTACCATGGTATGCAGATATAACTAATTATTTAGCAACTGGTATTATTCCTTCTCATTATACCTGGCTTGAAAAAAATAAATTTCTAAGTGAGGTACGTAACTTTTCTGGGAAGATCCTTATTTGTTTAAATATTGTAAAGACCAAATAATAAGGCGTTGTGTACCTAATCATGAAATAGGTCAGATAATTCAATTCTATCACTCTGAAGCTTGTGGAGGCCATTTTGCTTCAAAGAAAATCGCTGCTAAAATTTTGCAGTGTGGATTTTATTGGCCAACTCTTTTTAAAGATGTTCATATCTTTTGTTTAAATTGTGACAGATCTCAAAGAATGGAAGATATTTCAAAAAAAAATGTGATGCCTTTAAACCCTATTTTAATCATTGAAATTTTTGATTGTTGTGGCATCAATTTTATGAGTCCATTTCTCTCATCTTTTGGTATCTGTATATTTTAGTTGCAGTCAGCTATGTCTCTAAATGAGTAGAGGCAATTCTATGTAGATATAATGATCACAAAACAGTGATCAAGTTTTTAAAAGAAAATATTTTGTCTAAATTTGGAATTCCTAGGACCATTATAAGTGACGGTGGATTACATTTTTGTAATAAAGTTTTTAAAAATATTACAAAAAAAATACTCGATTTCACATAAAATATCCACTCCGTATCATCCACAGATTGTAAGGATTGATCCTTAAGATTGACTGATGCGTTTTAGGCTTATCGTACTGCATATTAAGCTATTTTAGGGATGTCTCATTATCAGTTAGTATATGAAAAATCATGTCACTTGCTTGTAGAATTAGAACATCAAGCATATTGGGCAATCAAAATGATGAATTTTGATATGGACAAATCTAGAATTGTGACACCCCAAATTCATGGGGTCCGTTAATTTCCCATCAACCCATGGAATGCCCGTGGATACCGTATAACTCGATATCGCACCGTTGTGTCCCATTTACCAGGATCCATAATTTAACGAAATCCGGGCAGAGTCTCCTTTGTACGGGAAGCTCTACCCCAAAACACAATCTGTGCAATCAACATTTACATGACCCATCCGAGGTCCAATATAATACCATAATCACACAGGGTCCATTTTATACGTAAAACTTGACCACACCGGGTCCAATCATCATATTTATATCAAAATATGCAAGGTTATATTAAAACAGTCCATATATACTCTATTACAATTCCTTTACACATTACATGCCAAAATTTAATTACAAATCTACTTTTACAAAAAAAATGGATTGGAAGCCACAAGTCGACTTTTCTTCAACCATGTGACCCAGATTGTGAGCCGTCCATTGGTGCATGACCCACACCTGAAATGTTTCCCGTATAGGGTGAGCCAATGCCCAGTAGAATAATCCCTACAGAGGCTACTCATCACCTAAAATGCATATGCAATGTATAAATGCAACATTTCACAACAAGTATTCCCTCCAACAATAACATATAATACAATGTTGGAAAATCATGATGCCATGCCAAGTAATGAGATGAAACTCACCCATGCATGCTATCCCGAGCCCACACCGACTCCCACAACACAATGCGACACTTACGTGTAAAACAAACGTCTTTGATGAAACACATCCAAAGATCATTTTGAAATCAACCATATGTCATAAAACTAATTCATTCTTGGATGTTTCCCATCAAATGAATAATTTATATATCAAAATCATGTGCCTTTATGGGGTATCGGATTCAGGAATCGCACCTCCGGCTCCGTACGCCGTTACACTTTTCTGGAATTTCACCGCCGGTAAGTGTATGAACCAAGTGGTCGGGTTTTTCACCCGAGGGAGTGTCTAGCCCTACTTGCTATACCCGACACAAGTTTTCTTATGCATGTCACCGTGCGACTCCGTAGGACATTCCATCCCACTTTCCCGAGCCTACCATCAAGAACCAATGTTGGTGTTGATCACCCCATGCAACCCTACACCCACACTCATGCATGTAGCCCATGAATGTGATGTTAATTCCATGTCCATATTGCAATGCATGCCAAATGACAATTTTTAAATATCATTGTATACCATGGCAATTAATATCATTTGCATATAATCACATAACCATTTCAAGTTCAATATATCCAAGAGCATATATCAACACTCCATCAACATGATAACACATAATACATGCTAATATTACATTTCATTCACAAGGCATAATATAAAACACAAAGCATGCCCACATGATCCCAATTTTCAAGGGATTACATAAATACTTCCATATACCAAAATCAAGCCAAGATTTTATATGGATCATTCAAACAAAATAAAAATCAGAATATATGATTTTTATATAACCAATTATCTAAACATTCAAGAAATCACAAACTAGCACTTTCTAACTACCAATTCACACTAGAATTGATCCTACCCATTTCCATAGCACCAATCATAATGGAAAAATATTAGAAATACCCAAAACAGCCCACATGAACCCTATGGACACCTTAGGTTAGAAATAGGTCCGAGTAGGAGGAACCCTACCTCTTGAAGCGTAAAGAATTTGTAGGAAGCCTCAAGAACAAGATTGAAGCCCAAAATTTAGATTTCTCCAAAATCCTCTCTTTGAATCTTCGGTGAAAATCTTTGTTTTTGGTACCCACGCGTAGCTCTCGTCGCGTAGATCGACTTTAATTCTTGGCCCGACGAATTTCGACCGACGGAACTCCGAGAATCGGCGAAAGAAAGCTTGAAGAATTTTATTTTTTCTCCTTTGCTCTTTGGTTTGATCCAGCCGGCAGCAAATGAAGAGCAAATATCTGATTTTTCAGATATTTGCTCACTTTTATACCTTCTAAACACTTGGCCCTCGTCGCGCCAAGTGTCGTCCTTTGTCCGGGTCCGTTTTCATCCCGAAACGATTAAATTTCGTACCGATTTAAACTCAAAATATTTTATATGAACTTTATTTAAAATATTTTTCAAATTTTTAAATTTTTATAAAAATTTCGTTTTTTGGGGTCATCGAACACCCGTCACCTCGAAAAACGTGAAAAATCTGACTATCTCAGAATTCGACGAAATTTGTCTGGGTAACTAGATTTCGTGAGACGAATCCAACGGTGAGGTCCGTTTCATCATCCGAGGTCTATAAAAATACCAGTTTTTTTTTTAACCCACACTATAATGGCAAATTACCATTTTGCCGTTTTTTTTCAGAAAAAGTTAAAATTTTTCCCGGGTTTCACATTCTTCCTCCCTTAAAAGAATTTCGTCCCCGAAATTCACATACACATGCACATACAATCACATGCATATGCAAAAGTCAATTAATGGTAAATGACCAGAAGAATATACCTCCATCCTCGAACAAGAAAGGATAACTAGTACGGACAGTGTCCTCGCGCTCCCATGTTGCCTCCTCTACTCCTCGATGCTGCCACAGCACCTTCACTAGCCGCACGGTTTTGCCTCGCAAAACCTGTTCCCGGCTATCCATGATGCGCACCGGTCCCTCCTCGAAAGTCCCATCAGCATCAACAACAAGCTCTCCCCAATCCACCACATGAGTCGGATGTGGGGTGTACTTCCGAAGCATAGAGACATGGAATACTGCATGAACACTCGATAGATTTGGCGGTAATGCCAACCGGTAAGCAACTGTACCCACTCTCTCAAGTACCTCGAAGGGCCCGATGTATCTCGGTGACAGCTTCCCCCGCTTACCAAACCGGACCACTCCTCTCTTAGGCATAACCTTCAAGAAGACATGATCTCCCACCTCAAACTCTAGAGGTCGCCGCCGTCTATCAGCATAACTCTTTTGCCGGCTTTGAGCCGTGAGAAGACGCTTCCGAATCAAGTCCACCTTCTCCGAGGTGTCTCTGATCAATTCCGGACCCGTAGAAGACCTCTCTCCTACCTCCGTCCAACAAACCGGAGAACGACATGGCCTCCCATATAGTGCCTCATAGGGTGCCATCTCTATGCTCGCCTGGTAACTGTTATTGTATGCAAACTCCACCAAGGATAAGTGATCTTCCCAGCTACCCTTAAGATCTAGGACGCATGCCCGTAGCATGTCCTCTAAAGTCTGGATAGTCCTCTCAGACTGACCGTCTGTCTGGGGATGAAAAGCAGTGCTCATCATTAATTGTGTCCCCATGGCTCGCTGGAAACTCTCCCAAAAATGAGCCGTAAACCTGGGATCCCGGTCCGATACAATAGATACAGGTACTCCATGCAGCCGGACAATCTCCCGTATATACAACCTGCAGAATTCCTCCAATGTGAAGGTCATCCGCACAGCCAAAAAGTGTGCCGACTTAGTAAGCCGGTCCACTATCACCCACACCGCGTCATGACCCCGCGATGTCCGTGGCAAATGGGTCACAAAATCCATCGTGATATGCTCCCACTTCCACTCAGCTACCTCCAAAGGCTGGAGTAATCCCGCTGGTCTCTGGTGTTCAGCCTTAACCTGCTGACACGTGAGACATCGACTGACAAAATCGCCAACCTGCCTCTTCATTCCACTCCAGTAATACTGGCGACGAAGATCATGATACATCTTTGTGCCCCCTGGATGAACTGCAAAACGGGAGCAATGAAACTCCCTAAGGATCTCCTCCCTCAGATCTGCCAATTGAGGAACCACAACCCTTCCTCGATATCGAAGACTACCATCTGAGTGAGTAGCCCAGCCCTCGTCACCCATACCTGCCTGTACACGGTCCCGGATGAACAATAGCTCCGTGTCCTGACTCTGGGACTCAATCACCCTGCTCAGTAGAGACGGTATAGTCACCAAACTCCCCAAAGTACCCTGAGCCTGACCCATATAACATAGCCCGAACTGTCCCACAGTCTCGAGCATCTGCCACTCCCGGGAAGCTACACTAGCTAAAACTCTCTGTGACCTTCGGCTAAGTGCATCAGCCACCACGTTTGCCTTACCAGGATGGTAATGCAAAGTGAAGTCATAGTCCTCTAAATACTCCATCCACCGGCGTTGCCTCATGTTAAGGTCCCGCTGTGTAAAAATATACTTCAAACTCTTGTGGTCCGAAAATACTTCAAACTGCTCACCATACAGGTAGTGACGCCAAGCCTTCAAGGCAAAGACAATGGCTGCTAACTCCATGTCATGTGTGGGGTAATTCTGCTCGTGATTCTTTAGCTGTCGAGAACCATAAGCTACTACCCTCCCAGACTGCATCAAAACACATCCCAGCCCGTCCTTCGAGGCATCACAATAGACCGTGTACCTCTGTCCTCGTTCTGGAACTATCAGAATAGGAGCTGAAGTAAGCCTCTTCTTCAACTCTTGGAATGCATTCTCACAAGAATCATTCCACACAAACTTGACATCTTTCCGGGTCAACTTCGTCATAGGTGCAGCCAATCGAGAGAAATCCTCAATAAACCGCCGGTAATACCCCGCCAATCCCAAGAAACTACGTATCTCGAAGACTGACTTCGGTCTCTCCCAATTCATAACTGCCTCAACCTTCTCCGGGTCCACGGATACACCCGAAGCCGACACCACGTGTCCCAGAAATTTCACCTCAGTAAGCCAGAATTCACACTTGCTGAACTTGGCATATAACTGATAATCTCTCAATGTCTGGAGAACAATTCTCAAGTGACTCTCATGCTCCTCCTCAGACTTGGAGTAGATCAAGATGTCATCAACAAAAACCACAACAAATTGATCTAAATAGGGTTGGAACACCCTGTGCATGAGGTCCATGAATGCCGCTGGAGCATTGGTCAATCCAAATGGCATCACTGTGAACTCGAAATGCCCATACCGCGTTCTAAACGCCGTCTTAGGAATATCTTCCTCCCTAACCCTCAATTGATGGTAACCGGTTCTAAGATCTATCTTGGAATAGACTCGTGCCCCCCTCAGCTGATCAAACAAGTCATCAATCCTCGGCAAAGGGTACCTATTCTTGATAGTGACCCTATTCAACTTTCGGTAATCAATACACAACCGAAGAGTCTTATCTTTCTTCTTAGCAAACAGAACCGGAGCGCCCCAAGGTGAAGTGCTCGGTCTAATAAACCCCTTGTCCAACAATTCTTGCAATTGTACCTTGAGTTCTTGCAACTCAGTAGGCGCCATCCTGTGTGGTGTCATAGAGATGGGAGATGTATCGAGATGCAACTCTATAGTGAAGTCCACATCCCTATGTGGAGGTAATCCCGGTAGTTCATCCGGAAAAATATCCTCATAATCACACACAACCCGAGGTAGACTTAACTCCTGCCTCGCCTCGTCTTCAAGGGTCAGGCTTGCTAGCCAACCCATCAGCTGCCCATGCCATCTGGAGTCGTATACTGCTTGGGGTAAAGCATCGTGCTTATCCCCTTGAAACATGAAACAAACCCCATCCGGTGTGTAAGCAGTGATTCGCTTTCGATCACAATCAATGACGACTCGGTGTGCCGCCAACCAATCCATCCCAAGGATCACATCGAACTCCGACATGTCCATGACTCGAAGGTCCATAGTGAGTAGAATCCCTGAGATCTCCAACTCACACCCCCGACATATCTGATCAACCCTCACCCTAGCACCTAGGGGAGAACTCACATGCAATGGCTCTTTCAAGGTCTCAACCTCTAAGCCCAAGTCATCCACACAAGATGCAGCAATAAATGAATGAGATGCACCAGAATCAAATAACACTCTAGCCCATAAGCGGGAAAGTAGAAATGTACCCTGTATCACCGACGGATCTGCCAGCCCAGTCTGTGGCATCATGGCGTAGACACGCCCCGGAGTCCCTGAAGTCCCGGCTTGTGAGCCCTGGCCTCTTCCTCGACCCATTCCTTGGCCCATCTGGCCAGCTTGCGGTGTCCCTGCACGAGAAATAGTAGGGCCTTGTGCTGCACCCTGAAACTGGTACTGGCTGCCCTGACCCGTAGTAGGGTAGTGAGGAGCATACTGCGTCTGTGGTTGCCCCACTGAAGTCTGAGATTGCGACCCATGACCCTGGGATCCCTGCCTCTGAGGACAATCCCTCTTCATGTGACCCGGTTGGTGGCAATGATAGCAAGTCCTCTGGCCAACCTGGTAGGAAGGTCTCTGATTTCTCCCACCTTGGGAGGATTGACTTTGGCCTTGGCCTTGATAACTGCGGTCCTGTACCTGAAATCCTTGTGGAGTAGAAGTCCTTTGCTTCTTCCTTGAGCTAGAAGAAGAGGATTGGCCTTCCTTCTTCTTGTCTTTTGCACCAGACTCCCGGATGCTCCTTGCGTCATTCACCTCTCTCTCAATGGCCAAAGCTGTGGTGACCATCAAGTCGAAGTCTTGTAGTAGAAGACCGACGATTTTACCCCGGATGGATAACTTCAGCCCATCCTCAAATTTTCTAACCTTGGCCATATCTGTGGCCACATATTGGTCAGCGAAACGTGCTAACTCAGTGAATTTAGCCACATATTCCATCACTGACATCGTTCCTTGCCTCAGATCTAGGAACTCCCGGGCCTTTGCATGCCTCGCAGTGGCCGGGAAGTATTTCCCCATGAAAAGTTCCTGGAACTCTACCCATGTCATGGCCTCCAAGTTCTTGGAGTCTTTCACCCAATCCCACCATACTTGGGATTCCCCCTCCAACTGGAATGTAGCTAGAGTTATCCTGGTGGCGTCAGAGGTGATCTCCATTGCCCTCAAGATCTTGTCAACCTGCCGGAACCAATGATCAGCTACCATCGGGTCCGCCCCTCCCATAAAGATCGGCGGTTGATGTGCCTTGAACTTCTGGAGATGACTGGAGCCTCCTTGGCCCCCACTTGTACCCGTCTGTGCAATAGTAGCGGCCGTAGCACTAGCTTGTGCAATGGTAGCCGCCGCTGCACCAATAGCCTCCATGAAGGCTTGTTGGTCAAAGGCCGGTGGTGGTTGGTTGTTATTCTGCCTACCACCTCTGCCTCGGCCGCGTCCTCTTCCCCTTCCTCTATTTTCCATCTACACACATGTCAAATAGAAACAGAGCATTTACTTAGTATCCCAAGATAGAAGTCAAGTATTTAAACTTGAAGATTTTCCTCCTTGTTTCACTAGTAGTGCGTGTGCCACCTACTAGTAGACATTTACACATAAAACTATACCATTCATTCCTTTTTTTTTTTCATGTGCCTTTTACCATGCATATCATTCACATAATCACTTAGCAAATAATCATGTTTCACATAACACGTTGCACAAAACATATAACAATTTAAGCACATAAGATGAGATGCACAATGCATGCAATGGTCTAGTCCCAATGCCCAACAAGCCTTAGGTAAATCGTATAACCTAGGCTCTGATACCAAGCTGTGACACCCCAAATTCATGGGGTCCGTTAATTTCCCATCAACCCATGGAATGCCCGTGGATACCGTATAACTCGATATCGCACCGTTGTGTCCCATTTACCAGGATCCATAATTTAACGAAATCCGGGCAGAGTCTCCTTTGTACGGGAAGCTCTACCCCAAAACACAATCTGTGCAATCAACATTTACATGACCCATCCGAGGTCCAATATAATACCATAACCACACAGGGTCCATTTTATACGTAAAACTTGACCACACCGGGTCCAATCATCATATTTATATCAAAATATGCAAGGTTATATTAAAACAGTCCATATATACTCTATTACAATTCCTTTACACATTACATGCCAAAATTTAATTACAAATCTACTTTTACAAAAAAAATGGATTGGAAGCCACAAGTCGACTTTTCTTCAACCATGTGACCCGGATTGTGAGCCGTCCATTGGTGCATGACCCACACCTGAAATGTTTCCCGTATAGGGTGAGCCAATGCCCAGTAGAATAATCCCTACAGAGGCTACTCATCACCTAAAATGCATATGCAATGTATAAATGCAACATTTCACAACAAGTATTCCCTCCAACAATAACATATAATACAATGTTGGAAAATCATGATGCCATGCCAAGTAATGAGATGAAACTCACCCATGCATGCTATCCCGAGCCCACACCGACTCCCACAACACAATGCGACACTTACGTGTAAAACAAACGTCTTTGATGAAACACATCCAAAGATCATTTTGAAATCAACCATATGTCATAAAACTAATTCATTCTTGGATGTTTCCCATCAAATGAATAATTTATATATCAAAATCATGTGCCTTTATGGGGTATCGGATTCAGGAATCGCACCTCCGGCTCCGTACGCCGTTACACTTTTCTGGAATTTCACCGCCGGTAAGTGTATGAACCAAGTGGTCGGGTTTTTCACCCGAGGGAGTGTCTAGCCCTACTTGCTATACCCGACACAAGTTTTCTTATGCATGTCACCGTGCGACTCCGTAGGACATTCCATCCCACTTTCCCGAGCCTACCATCAAGAACCAATGTTGGTGTTGATCACCCCATGCAACCCTACACCCACACTCATGCATGTAGCCCATGAATGTGATGTTAATTCCATGTCCATATTGCAATGCATGCCAAATGACAATTTTTAAATATCATTGTATACCATGGCAATTAATATCATTTGCATATAATCACATAACCATTTCAAGTTCAATATATCCAAGAGCATATATCAACACTCCATCAACATGATAACACATAATACATGCTAATATTACATTTCATTCACAAGGCATAATATAAAACACAAAGCATGCCCACATGATCCCAATTTTCAAGGGATTACATAAATACTTCCATATACCAAAATCAAGCCAAGATTTTATATGGATCATTCAAACAAAATAAAAATCAGAATATATGATTTTTATATAACCAATTATCTAAACATTCAAGAAATCACAAACTAGCACTTTCTAACTACCAATTCACACTAGAATTGATCCTACCCATTTCCATAGCACCAATCATAATGGAAAAATATTAGAAATACCCAAAACAGCCCACATGAACCCTATGGACACCTTAGGTTAGAAATAGGTCCGAGTAGGAGGAACCCTACCTCTTGAAGCGTAAAGAATTTGTAGGAAGCCTCAAGAACAAGATTGAAGCCCAAAGTTAGATTTCTCCAAAATCCTCTCTTTGAATCTTCGGTGAAAATCTTTGTTTTTGGTACCCACGCGTAGCTCTCGTCGCGTAGATCGACTTTAATTCTTGGCCCGACGAATTTCGACCGACGGAACTCCGAGAATCGGCGAAAGAAAGCTTGAAGAATTTTATTTTTTTCTCCTTTGCTCTTTGGTTTGATCCAGCCGGCCAAATGAAGAGCAAATATCTGATTTTTCAGATATTTGCTCACTTTTATACCTTCTAAACACTTGGCCCTCGTCGCGCCAAGTGTCGTCCTTTGTCCGGGTCCGTTTTCATCCCGAAACGATTAAATTTCGTACCGATTTAAACTCAAAATATTTTATATGAACTTTATTTAAAATATTTTTCAAATTTTCAAATTTTTATAAAAATTTCGTTTTTTGGGGTCATCGAACACCCGTCACCTCGAAAAACGTGAAAAATCTGACTATCTCAGAATTCGACGAAATTTGTCTGGGTAACTAGATTTCGTGAGACGAATCCAACGGTGAGGTCCGTTTCATCATCCGAGGTCTATAAAAATACCAGTTTTTTTTTTTAACCCACACTATAATGGCAAATTACCATTTTGCCGTTTTTTTTTCAGAAAAAGTTAAAATTTTTCCCGGGTTTCACAAGAATATCTCGCAAACTTCAAATTAATGAATTGGAAGAGTAAAGAAATGAAGCTTATGAAAACGCAAAAATTGCAAAGTCATGAACAAAAAAATTTTATGATAAAAATATCATGCGAAAATCTTTTGAACCTTCTCAAAAAGTTCTGTTATATAATGCAAAGTTTCGTTATTTCCGAGAAAACTAAGATCTAGATGGACAGATCCTTATATTTTCAAACAAATTTTTGACTATGGAGCAATTGTAATTGAAATTCCGTTAACTGAAAATATTTTTAAAGTAAATGGTCAAAGGCTTAAACCATATTATGATGGATTTACTCAAAATATAATTTTTGTACAACTTTTTGATCCAGTTTATGTGCGCTAAGAAATATATTATTATTTGATTATAAATAATATTACTAATTAGCTGTAATTTATTTGACAGATTAAATCTCCTGAGTGAGAGCCAGATATCATACTCGCTGAAAGACAACAGATTGTTGCTTTTTATTATCAATGCTGATTATCACTGTTTTTACATTGCAGCTACTATTTAATTTAAGCTGGGGAGGTATGGGTGTGAATTTATTATTTGTATTTAGAGTATTAATTATGTTTTAAATTTGTTTGTCTTTGTGATTGGCAAACGTTAAAGAATCGGATATTGAGTCAGAAAAAAAAAGAAAAAAAAATGGACGAGAAACTATTATGGTTAAGTGTAATTCTACTACGTCATCTTCCAAAAGATATACATGTATTGATCATGCAAAAAGCTAAAAGACTTAGAAATATAGGTATTTTTGAAAGTCAACCAAGACCCTTATGTGGAAAAAGTACATTTGCTAAATACCGATGAGCGAATCGTCTCGGTGGTTTTGGAAGACGTGGTCGTTTAGAACATTTGAGACAATACAATCAGTGTACAGAACTAATTTCAGGTCGAGCATCAGATCATCTCCAGTGGATTAGGTATGGGTAGAGTAAGGATTATCCTGAGACGCCATTTTATTCTACCCCAATGTTAACAAGATACGTAAGAAATGAAGTTAACTGTGTCATTGGTATTATTGATTCAGATAATTTTGATTATGAACCAATGTGATCAAATGATGTATTATTTTGGAATAAGTATACATAATTGTAAATAACTATAGATTAATTAGGAAAATCAGTAAATAATAAATAACAAATAAAAATTAATAAAACCATTTTTTTTTAAAAAAAGTGGTTAGTAAAGTTTTGTATAATATTTAAATTATATCAAATGTTATAACTACAAGATTTTTCTAGAAATTCAAGAAATCAGAAAAGCAGCAGCCTGTAGTTGAAACACAAAAGCTAGTGAAACATCACCGTCCAAACGACAGTGCCCCTATAAATATCCCCTCCATGCAAACGGCTGATCAGTTCATCTCCCTCGCTTGCCAAATTCAAAAAAAGCCAAGATTCTCCAAGAAAATCCTCTCAAATCTTCTACATTCAACCATTTATTTCCAAATTTGTTCCAATTATTCATTTAACCATTAGATTTTAAAGGTTTCTACCGATTGAAATCATTCGAAACGGGGTATTTGAAGAAAAATCAAGAAAAAACATGGATTGAAGATGACAAACGAGAGGATCTTCAAGTTGTGCACAAAGAGATCCACCTTAAGCACCTCCACAACAACTTGGACCAGGGAATATCTCAATGAGGTGATGTTTGAGAATTTTGAACAACAAGCTTGGTATGATGCTAACTTTTTGACTAAAACTATCATTTCTGAAAGGCCAGTTATTTATATGGATTTTGAGAACATAGGAGTAAGACAAATTCTTGTTGAAAGATGATGGTTACATTATGTTAAATTTATTGCTCCTGCTTATGACAGTTTTAATTCGTGAGTTTTACAGTAATGCTGAAATAGCTGGAGAAAGACATTGTGTGTGTTCGTACGGAGTATTATTTTTCAAGTTA
>CAUOFW020006861.1:0-22822 GCA_963454935.2 Ilex paraguariensis | reverse complement strand
ATTTGGATTTAGAAGGATTTGGACAAGTTAATCCAAACCCCTCCCAAAAAACATATCAAACAGCTTAGAGTTTGTTTATTTTAACTTTTAAATTGAGTAGAGTCAATTGTGAGGGGTAGGAGTGCAACTCGGGCAGGTTGGGCGGGTTGAAAGGTTAATCCTAATCCAACCTTAAATATATAATCTTCAACCATAACCCGACCTCAAACCAAGGTACTCTACCCCGAGTATTGTCCGAGTTTAAATCAGGCGGGTTCGGGTTGAATCCAAATTACTTAATTCGAGATAAAATCGGGTTAGACTTGAGTTACTTAATTCGAGTTGATAAAAGAGATGAGTGACGAGTGAGAGAAGAAAACCGAGAGTCTGAAACGAGACTCAAATAAGTGAGAGAGGGAGTATGAGAGTCTAAAACCATATAAGAAACGAATGACCAGTGAAAGAGAGATTTGAGAGTGATGGTGCAGGAGTAAAGATTTGAAGTGAAATAAAAGTTTGGATTCTAAAGAATGAAGATAAATATTAACTCTAATTAAATATATTTATGTATATTCGAGTTTAACCCGACAACTCAAGGCTTCAACCCGAGGCTTGTTTGAATTCAATTCGGGTTGAAGTTTTTTTGCCCAAGCCCAATCTAAATATTAAAAATTCTAACTTAAATCCTGTTATTTTTTTTTTATTTGGGCTCAGGTTGAATTCGTGTTGGCTCGCCCAAATTGCACCCCCAGTGAGTGGCTTTTCTCCTCAAAGTACATTCAATTGGTGAATGAGAGACTAAATCATTTCTTCAAAATTTCCACATCTATCAGGAATTGGTTTATTGGTCCATCCAATAATAATATATAAAACTGAACATTTCAACTTTTAGGATTATAATGTTCAAAAAAAAAATCAATTCTAAATTACAGAACTTATAATGGCAATATGATATTGAAATTTATTTACGATATGGTAGTCTTCTTAGTCTCTAGATTAAAACACATACAACTAAAATCTTTAATTACAATAGTACTAAGATAGCAAAAGAATAAGTAATCTCAACTCACAAGCTCATCAAAATGTCAAATTGAAAAATAAAAGTAATATTAAAATGTCAAATTGAAGACTGAAAGTTACATCAAAATATCAAATTGAAGAATGAAACCTAAAGTTATCCAGGTACACCAAAAAATTGGAAGTCGTCATGTCATTTAACTTTCCAGATTTTTTGGTGGATCATGTCATTTAACTTCTAATAACAAACCAAAACTACACCTACGAAGCCCAAAACAATATCAAACAACCGGCAAAGTATGTATACTCCTTAATTTTCAAAGCACTAGGATCGATAATAACAAAAAAAGTTGGAGGTGAAAAGCTTTTGGAACAAGATGATGGAGAATAATATAAATGGCCAAATATTTTGCTTGTGTTGATTACTGTTGAAATATATTTCAACCATATATTTATTAGAGCAAATAACTTCATAATAGTGGCAAGAAGGGCAAGGGCGACCCTACACATATAGAGTTGCGGTATGATTTATTTTCAATGTTTAAGTGTTTTTGGGATAGGACGGGATCAGATAGTAAATTTGGTGCAATTGTAAAGTTAGAATCTTATAGATTAATAAATTAAATGAAGTCTTAAAAGATAGCAACAGAGTTAAAAATAAAGATAAAGAACCAGAGCAAGACTGGAAAGGATAAAAAAAAGTTGGAAAGAGGTGGTGAGAGTGGAGGAAAAAATAATGAAAAAGAATTTGAGAGTGATTGTTACTTTTAAATTAGAAATTGTTACTTTTAGATTTTTTTAGAAAGTTTTATTATATTTTATGACTTTACATAGACTTGTGAAAATGTTGTTATATTTTAGGATTTTCTATAAAGTTTTAGATAGATTTTTGAAATATATTGGACATTTAACTTAGTCTATTCAAAAATGTTTTAGAACATGAATTAATAGTCAGGCCTACTATGCCTCCTCCCATTCAAATGATCGAAGTGTTTGTGTATTTCATAACAATTGTAGTCTTTGTTTGCACCTCATTATCAAGTCTTCGTTTTTAGAACCGATTAAGTGAGACAAATTAATTAATTAATGATGCGTAAGGATTAAAAGATAATATATGTGTTACTCCATATTTTATGTATTTTTTTAATTTGTCAAAAATAATGTGTGGACGATTATAAAGTACTATTATAGTAATGATATTTAATGTTACAACATGGTGTCACATAATTTTTATTTTTAGTAATTTAGGCATTTAATATATAATAAGCATTACGTATTTGTTATTTCATACTCATACTATTTGAGTGCAACTGTTCAATAGTAAAATATATAAGAATTGTAAATGTGCATAGATCATCATGACTAAGTACACATTTTTTAGCAAACTGATCGGTACATTTGTTTATCTCTTTTATCTCTTACTTGAACCTCACTTTTCAGAACATTATATATTATTTTATTACTATTTTTATGTTAGTCTTATTTGTTTTGTATGCTCTTCATAAAAATTGTGATGTTAGATCATCGACTATCGGTATGTATTCATAATTTTTTGTTATCTTGATATTGAATTATTTTTTTATTTTTTTATGATCCATAACTTATTTATGTATGTAACATTCACCTACTGTTTTGTTGCATTTTATTTTCTCTAATAACAACTTTATTGGAAGTTTTTTTTCATATTAATTAGTTTTTATTAAGGATCCTTTATGAGAACGAACAATTTAATTAATTGGTGTTTTTGTATTTAAATAAGAACAAAATCAAGTTTGAGAGAAGTAAAAAATGTGTTTAATTTATTTTTATTTGTGGAAGAGAGGGAAATCCTTATTATATTTTTTTATTAAAGTATTAACCCTTTTTTTGTCCATTAATAAATATTTACGTGAGTATTATACCTTTTTATTAAAGTGTTAATCCTTTTTTTGTCTTTTAATAAATATGTATGTGAGGTGGATTGTACTTTTAAACCTAAATTCTAAATTTTATTTTGTTGACTTAATCTCTTAAAAAAAAATTTTGTTAAGCTAAATTATAATGGATTTTAATTTTTGATCTATATTTAATTATTAAATTTTGGAATTTTTTTATGTGTGGTGGTTCTACTGTTGAGTCGGTCATGAAGAAGGGAGAGTGTAAAAGGCGCCCGCCTATTATTGCATTTCAAGTTTAATTCAGTTGAGATCACTTTTCAAATTACTCTTTGAAAGACAAAGAAGTAATTGGTTAATCCAAAAGTTGTGGAATGCAAATACTCCAGTCGACTCTGTTGCATCTGGATTACACCATATAGTTATGTGGCTTTTCATTGTTGTGTGTCATGTGCTGCCTCAAACTGATTGTCTAGTGTGTTGTCTCAATCTAATTATCCTTTTTTTTCTTTCTGGATTAGTCAAACACACAAATATGTTAAAAACCCTTATTTATAACATATATGTTTCTGATAAAATAAATAAATCAATAAATAACATATATTTATTATTCGTGTTAATCGATATTGTCATTTACGGGTTCGTGTTAAGAAATGATCAACCTAAACCTGTTAAGTTTGTATTGATTTCAAGTCGTATTGTTGTATCATATCAGAAGTTGTCACCCCTAATTCCGTTTGTTTAGGGAGAAAATGGTAAAAAATGCAAGAAAGAATTTTTTTTTAAATTTTCATGTGCTTGGTTAGCACGAAAAGGAAAATGATAAAAAAAAATAATTTTCTTTCATACTTGAATTTTCTTACAAATAATCAACTTTTTTTCTTGTAAAAAACACAAAAAAATACAAAAAAGTTGTAGTCTATAATTAATTTCTCATTTTATCTTTATTTTTCTTAAAATATTTTATTGGTTATTAATTTTAAAAAATTTTGGTATGCATTTGATTAATCATATAATTTGGCTCAAAGACTTTTGTGTTGGTGATTGTCTTAGAATTAGGTTTTGAGCCACTTTTTTTTAAATTTTTTGGCTTTCAATTATAATTACATATTTTTTTGGGACCAATTTAATCTAATTAAGGGTAATTTAGACAAATGTAAAAAATTTCTTATAACTTTACTTTCATTCAAATAATAAAATGAAAATTTTTTAAAACTTTCTCATAATTTTTCATTCTAACCAAATACATGCATGAAAGTATATTTTCTATTATTTTCTTTTCTTTCACTTCACTTTCTATTAATTTTACTTTCCATAACTTTTTTTCTTCCTAACAAAACAGACCCTAGGTGAATATATATTTTGGAAGTGTTTCTAAATCAAAAAGTATTTTTATTTATGAAAGTGTGTTTAGTAAAAATATTTTAAAAGTGCTTAATATACATACTTAACTAATATTATTCTTAACTTTGATTTAAAACTAAATTCATCTAATATATTTCAGTGAGTAAATTGCAAATCCATATCAATAAAACATGCAATTGATTTTCTGGCAAAGTAATATCCAATTCTTTTGTTTGTTTTTTTTTTCTGAAGTCACATTTTTGTGTGGATATATTTCAACAATTGATGATCAAATCACTCTGATGTTTAAGTGAACTGGGGCGGATTTACACCCGGTGTGCAGTCTTCAATATCATTTTAGAATTTATATCTAGGTTTAAAATTTTAACTTAATTTATTAACATAATTATGTTTCAAAGTGACGCGGTTTCAATAAGAAGTCCACGAGTTACAATGAAATGTAATTAAAATAATAGTTATAGACTATATTAACTACTACATAATTAAGTTATCGAATTAAATCAATTTTTTAAATCCAAATAACTTCATTCTTCAAGTTTTATTGAATAAATGGGATTCTTTTGACTTAAAAATAATTATATGCACGCTTCGTTCATATGATTCAATGTCACGACTCTCAGATAAAACCTAAATATCGATAAATTAAAGGAGATTTGGTGATAAGTTCACACGAAGGGGCTTTTTTTTTTTTTTGGCATTAGATTCAGTCTCACTACTTTTAAGATCAAAAGTCTATAAAATCAATCATTGACAAAAATATCCTTACTGAAGTAGGTATTTAAAATGGTTAATCTCAAATTACATCCTGAAAAATCATTCAAATTTTAATTTGCACCCTCAAATATCAAAAAACTTAATTTGTACACTGAAAGATAAAAATTTGTATTAATGCACATCTCAAGCTAACAGCCATCAGTTTACTGTCTAAAATTAAATAGATAAATTACACCTAGACCCCTTCATGCTTGTCACTTAATCACTTAGATCTCTCACATTTGAAATATTACATATATATCTCTTTAGAATCTAAATATAACTAAAAATGTTTCCCCAATTTGACATCCAAATAATTCTGTTTAAGTGATGTATTGCATTGGATATAAAGAACATTATATAAATACTTGCATTATATTGGACATTCAAATGGTAAACTTGATTTTGAAGTTTAGAGTATAACGACCTCACAAAATAAAGGATAGTATAAAAATTACAATTTTTTAACAGTTAAAAACATATTTTTAATAATATCTTAATAATATTTTAAAAATTATTAAGATAAAAACATATTTTTTAACAGTTATATTAACAGATATCAACGATAAGGGATTATATGTTACACATGCACAAATGTCAGGAGTTGTAGCAGTAATATTCTAAATGTGAAGGGGTTCAAATGATTAAGTGACAAGTATGAGATGATCTAGATATAATTTATCCATTTAGTTTTAGACCGCAAACTGACGGCTGTTAGTTTTAGATGTCCATTGATACAAATTTCTATCTTTTAGGGTATAAATTGATATTTTTAATATTTGAGAAAATAAATTAATATTCGAACGATCTTTCTTGGTGCAATTTGCGACTAGCTCGATAATAAAGTGGTAACAACCAAAACTAAAACGAGACGGTGTCTAATTCAAATCTTAACAACTATTTGGGTTAAATTAAAACGAGATTTATTTTTCTCTACTTTCAGTGTGGTCTGCTTTGATCAGATTAGAAAGTAGATTAGTCTATGGAACAATGTTATTGAAACCTAATTTATTGATCTAATTTGCTAACTTAATTAACTATGACTTTTGAATTAATTGTGGGCTCCATCAAATATTAGAACAAGGTGTTGATCAAATGATTTTAATGAAGCCACATCAATAAGTCGATAAATTTTTAGATCCAAATAACATTACTCTTAGCTTACATGTACTTAAATTGCCTAAGACATCCTTGATTATTGAAACAAAAAAATAATAATAAATAAAAAAAAAGAAGAATGGGATTCCATTTAACCAACAAAATATCCATATGAAAACTATTTACACCACGGACCAATGCTATTGAGATTTAATTTATGAATATAGAAATATAATGAGTTGTCACTAATAATATGATAATGAATTCATTTAATGCTACAATGAGACTCATCGTTAAATACATTTCACTATCATTTCATTGGTGACAACTCATTATGTCTCAAAATTATGTCCCTAAATTATGTTCCAATAGCATTAGTGTTACACCACGTCATTTTTGTTTCATATAAAAAAATTAAAATTTATTTTATTAAATAGTAATACTATGTGATATTAATGATGTGATATCTCCTTGTATTGACCAAACCCACATTGAGACACATGGTATAAGGAGAGTAGTCTTGTGTGATTTTTTTTTTTCTTTTAAGTACATAATTATATATAAAAAAAATACTATTGAGTCATAATATTTTGAGCTCTATTTAATATTAAAATTTATTGTTCATCCAATATAGTACTTGAACATAGCCGGCTTAGAGCTCTCTCGAGTAATCGACAAAAATATGGACACTTTGTAACAAAAAATAATAATAAAGTTCATGCTACAGTATGGGTTATCAAATATGCTCACAAACTACTACACCGTTTTGACCTAAAGAAACTCATAAAAAAACTAAGGTTAATATACAATTGTCTTTTCTAGCTAACATTAATAAATTCATTGCTAATATCAATTATGATGAAAATCTTCTGAGGAGGAAACAACCAGCTGAATCCCTCTCTTGACCTCTTAAAACCTGTTGTTGCACAACTAATACAGAAGCTGTACTGTCTAAATCCATGGATGCAACATAGTCTCCAATAACTCCAAGTTCATCTATGTTATCACTCCAATTCGATAATCCTTGGATTAACAAAGGGTTAATCCCATGTTTCCTCCCAACAATCCAAAGATCATAATGGTCATCATTCATTGCCTGAATTGCAGCAACAGTTTCTTCCCCATTCTTCACTACTACTTCCCTGTAAACCACTTGACTATTCCCCTCATTTTTCACCCAAAACCATGTCACCAGACCATCATCAAGCTTCTTCTCCATCTCCAAATCTCCCTCATTGTTTTGTGAAAGAAACCTTATGACAGTAAGCGATACGTCGGGGTTCCCAGCCATCCTATCTGCATAAGCCAGGGCCTCTCGAGCGTCTCCTCCACCCAAAAAAAGCACAACAAAGTGGTGGTGGCTCGCTTGCCTGCTTGGCCCTTTGTCCACCAAAACTCCAACAGAACAAGGTGCATGAGCCAGAACATTCGAGTTTACGGATTGAACCCCTTGACGGACCATCTCTGTTCGACCAAGTTCCTTGTGAAAAGGTAGGATAATAAGAGAAGCTTTCTTGTCAAGAGCAAGCTCACAAATGTCTTGGTACATGCTTCTCTTTGGGGACACTGATGTAAAGGAATGGATCTTCACAACTTCACCTTTGGATTCTTGAAAAAGCCTTAAGGCATTGTGAATTGAGTTGAAGCTGGTGTGCTGAAAGGCTTGCTCTTGATTCTCATGGTCTATGAACAAAGAGGTGGCACGGCCAACAAGCTCGACGAGGCGAAGGGCGTAGACTGAGAAAGGACTGCTCACTGTTGGATTCGAGACTTCGAGCAGATTGATGAAACCGGCCACACTTTCTTGATCATGGATGCAGGCTACTATATGGATTCCTGTGTTCGGAGGATTGTGCTGGATGTTTCTTCTAGTGTTCACCATGTATGGCCTTGTCGGATCATAGATCATGCTAATCAATGGCGTAGCTACTGCAGGGATTGCTGTTGTCAATAGAACCATCATTGTAAAATATGGCTTCGTTATCATCTGTATTGGGCCATAAAAAATAAACCTGTCAATCTGTTGTGTATAATTGTTTTGTTTTTAAGTTGTGCAAGTCATCAAACATCAAAATTTGTTTATGTATAATCAAGACTCATAATTTCAAATTCGTATCGCTTATAAATCGTAAGTTAAAGTTAACTTACGATATATTAAATTGATTTTATCTCGACCCATTTTTTTGATAGGTCTAATGAGTTTACTTGTTTACCATTCAAATAGTTACGCATGCTATATCTGTATTAGATTCCGGTATGTCTTGTTGACTATATTTAAAATTGCCTATATCCTAGACAATTTAAGTTGCTCTTAACTCTGTGCATGTGTGTGTGTGTGAGAGAGAGAGAGAGAGAACCTTTAAATCCATCCAATGGATGTATAACAAAAGCTCAACATGGCCTCTTTCGCTCATTATGAGACTAAGAGTAAGACTATCTCTGAGTGGCATGTGAAAGAAACGAGAAACAGCTAGAGTTGCAACAAACTTGGTGAAGTACCCGGCCAAAGCAATGAAAAGGAGTGGCTTCAAGCTCGACCACAATCCACTCATGGAGGACACATCCGTGTACATACCAACAAAAGCAAACGAAAATGGCATCAAAACCTCCATTATGATCGTCTCACTCCTCTCTACAAGAGTAGCCCCCAATGGAGGCCCATCAGGTACAGCCAGGCCCAGCCAAAGAGGCCCATTAGCAATAGCTAGACCACACATATCACTCACAAACCCCACCACCAAAACACCCAACAAGATGGCAATAACATAAAACTGTTCCACCGGTTTGCCTTCCGGCGTTGATCGGACAATCCAAAGCATGGCCTGTCGAACACCACCGATAATGGAAGCCAAAACCACCACAAATGAAACCATATACCACAATGCAGCAATACCCTTTCCTTCCCCTTGTTTAGCTGCCTCAAAAGCGACCACGCCATTTATTCCGATCACATCGCTGATCACCGCCGTTGACAAGGCCATCCGGCCAATCTCGGAGCTCAAGAGGTTGAGCTCTTGAATGATGGTATAGAGAACTGGAAATGCTGTTATGCCCAAAGATGAAG
The DNA here is from genome assembly GCA_963454935.2 of Ilex paraguariensis. Taxonomy (NCBI): domain Eukaryota; kingdom Viridiplantae; phylum Streptophyta; class Magnoliopsida; order Aquifoliales; family Aquifoliaceae; genus Ilex; species Ilex paraguariensis. The sequence goes on along the minus strand of CAUOFW020006861.1, from coordinate 13,672 downwards.
AAACTCCCCAGATTGAAGAACCTTTGGCAAGTTCTTTTTCCATTGACTTCCGAAAAACAAGAGCAATTGATCCAGTGGTGATTATAGGAATGAGGACACCAAAGAATGCAATGTACCAGTCTTTTTTCCCCGATTTCTTGATTGTGGTGAGGTCCATTTTCACCCCAGACAGGAAGAGGAAGTACATGAAACCCATCACTCCCACATTTTTCAACACGTAAGTACCATGGTCTGGGAACACATATGTAGCAAACTCCTTGTTCCGGCCTAAGACAGAGGGGCCAATTATGATACCACCCTAGTAAAATGTAAATATTAAAGGAATACCACAACATTAGCCCACAATTTTTTTTTTTTAAAAAAACAACAGTTATTTCTATTTAATTGGTGCGTTGAATCTTTATATTTAGAATTTAATTTGGGATCGGAAATTTTTGTGTATATCTTGTTAGACAAATCATCTTCAACACGCTCTCTCGCATGTAGGCTAAATTTTGAATCTAACACGTAAAAATATTTTAATAATTATGACAGCAACGAGATTCGAATATAATAACTCTAACCCTAATATTACCATATTAGACAACTTTTTACCCCAAAAATTTAAGATAGTAGGAAGAATGAAACTTTAGTATTTATACTTTAACATATTTTGAACTATATCTCACGCTTCCTTCTCTTCTCAATGGAATCAATTTTCACCAAAAAAAAAAAAGAAGAAGAATACAATTTCCTATGAGATGCAATTTTATTCACGAGAGATTGGAAACAATAAAAAGAACCCAAATGAAGGGATCTTAGTTAAATTCTTTTTCCAAGGTATTTAGGCCTTGTGAGGCACTGTACAAGAGGAAAAATAGAAGAATGGAACTTACAATGATTTCTGAGACAATTCTGGGTTGTTTGAGAGGTTTCAATAGAAAGCGAAGGATATGGGTGATGAAGATGACTATGGAAATTTCTAGCAACACCAGTGGAAAAGTGTAATCTAAAGGGTTTTCTCCGTAGAAAATGCCAAAGGGATGACTCGGTTGAGTGGGTCGACATATAACCAGGCCTTCGTTGATCAGCTTGGGGGGTTCCGTAAGATTAACTTCCATCTGTGTATTTCCTGCTCAGAATCGATTAATGCTCATCTGTAGTGGAGACGGAGAAAACCCTAACCATGCAAAGCTGTATCTGAAAACCCTAACCATGCAAAATGAGAGAGAGAGAGAGATTTTCACATACCATGAGAGAGATAGAGAGTGAGTAAAGTAATGGAGCAGCGTTAAAAGTGGTTTAGAAATCCAATGTCTTGGTTGCCGTTGTTCATTCAGTTGTGACGGTTATTTAGGTGAAACCACCAATTCTAAGTAGAAATTGTATTAAACATTGTATTACAAATGATTTGGTCAATCCTACACGTTGAGGGTGTGTTTGTTTGGAAGATATGTGGGGGTATTAGGAGATGGAATAGAATAAATTAATACATGAGGCCCACTTATATGTTGTTTGTTTTTCAATTTAAGTTTAGTACTATTTTTATGGTTGCTCTAAACCCATGTACATGACTATATATAATACCACTTGGTTTAGTCGGATTAAGGGCCAACTACGGTATAAATGTGTTAATTGACTATAATATCCCTTCTTACATATCTCTCGTATAAAATAATAATATAGATAACATTTTTCAATACCAAAATATGCTATTCGAGAAACAAATTACACTCTAAATGTTTTGTAAAAATGAGTGACACCCACTAATCTAATCAACTACATTGAAACATGGCAATGCTCTACAACAAATATAACTTCAATCTATCCCTTCACCACAAGTATGAAGATGTCCATTCCCTCCCCACTCCTTGTCAACACATACAGACATTCTTGCTCTGGATAGTTATGAAAGTGGTCCATTTGAGATTCAATAATATTATTCAAATTTAATTTATTAACCTAATTTGCTATAGTTATTTGGATTGACAATGAACCCGATAACTTGTTAATAATACAAGAAATTAATGTTTATCACTATCCCGTTTGTCACTATCTCGGAATAGTGACATCGAATTTTGTTCAAGTGATATATATATATATATATATTAATCTGAAAAAAGAGAGAATCCTAATTATGCTGTTATGGCAAAATTCAAAAATGTACCTGAGGCAGAGGGAGTCATAATTATGAAACATTCAAAATGAAAGGGATTTAAATTTATTTGAATTTTAAAATGTGCATTTTAAATGAATATTATTAAATTTTTTATTTTTTATTTAAATAAAGGTAAATAATTCTTTTGAAATGAATTTGTCCTTAATACCCAAAAAAAAAAAAATGTTTGGACCTAATAACTTGAAAGTACATTTGGACCGATGACCAAAAAACTCTTTCAATTTTGCACCTTTTTTTTACGGGTCATCTTGTGGGCCTATCCAATGGGTCAGCTTAATATGGCCAGATAATTGGGCTTAAGAGGCCAAGAACCACGATCCACGTCATTACCTTTTATCAACAAAGCTGTCAACCCCATGGATCGGTTGAGGCTGAATTTCTCAAATTAGAGAAGACTACATTACTGAAAAAAAAAATTTGATATAGTATCGACATTACAAGTTTATGATTTTTTTTTTTTACATTTTTTAAGAATCATTTATAATTTTGTGGTGATTTCGATTGATTCTAAAAATATTCTAACATTTTTAGGATCGATTCTGACATTTTTAGAACTGATCACAAAAAATGGTAATTTGTCCCAAACAAATTGTAACTTGAACCTTAAAAATTGTAAATTTTTTTGTATTAAAAAAAAACCCCAAAAAATTCTATCAAAACTTGGTGGTAAATATCGAATTTTTTATTTTTCAGTATTGTAGTGTCATTTTGAATGGCTGTGAATCACCTTGTACAATTTCCACATCTTGCAAATTCCATGAAAGAATTTGTGGCATGAGAACGTGCGTGCGGGTGTGTCTCTGTGTCAGAGTGGTGGAAACAGATACGAGCAATAAGCGACATTGACAGATCAAACAAGAAGATCTTCCATTTGGCTACTTATTTATCGTGGATAGCACTATACCAAAAGTTATTATTGCTAAGGATTAAATTGTAGTTTTTTAAAGATGAATGTATAATTATTTGTGATCGATCATTAATAACTTCACCAAGTTATAACTCTGTCTACAAGGGTAATTAACTAGGGTCGACCTCATTTTTCGAATGTTATTGAAGACCAAGGAGAGGGAACTCCATGATCGATTAAGCAATCACTTTTGAGCTTTGAATTTTGCTGATGAAAAGTATTAATACAGGTAATAAGTGTGTCTACATTAATAAGAGGCACCAAAGTACGATAACAAAGAAGATGGCAACCCCTTATTCAAACATCCTGAATTTTGGGGAAGTATACGCCCTCCTCCCCCGTCCCCAAAAAACAAAAAAATAAATAAAAGTGAGAGTGTTACACTTTTTATCTTTCAAGGAAGAAATTATTTTCTCTCTTTTGATGTTTGGTAAGAGAGATAAAAAGTAGAAAATATTGTTTTTGTTTTGATAAAATAGAAAAAATTTTTTTTATTTTTAATTTTTATTAAAAAATATATAAATACATATTTTACAATTATATCTATGTATAAAATTAATATATAAAGAATATATAGACAAATAACATATATTTCAAACACATAATTAACTTTTCATTCACTTTTTCTCCCAATTTTAAAGAGATTAATTTTGGTAAATTAGAAAGAAAGTTAATCTATCCACTTTTCTGTCTTTTCTATTTTATTTCTTTACCAAACATGATATTTTATCTATCTATCCAATTTTTCTAATGTATCAAACAAAGTATGAGTCGAAAATAAAATTCAACTCACATATAGGATGACAATCATGTATTGTCGTGTCGGGTTCGTGTCGGGTTATTGTAGGTTCATGTTGAGCACTAGTTGACCATAACCTAATTTATTTAACTAATCGTGTTATGTTGACTGACCTATTTATTTTTCATGTCGAGTTTGCACCCGTATTCGTGTTATAACCCATATAAACTTCAAATAAAGAACTTAACGTTAAGACTTAAGTTTAAGATTTTATTACCAATTAATTGAATCTATGCTCATACTTTTTCTATAAATTAAAAATTAACTTAATAAACATAACAATAATATTAAGTACAAATGTATTTTTTTATACAATAATTATGTCAATACTTAATAAACAATAATAAATTGTTAGAATTTTATTTTTATAATATTAATTAATGTGTTAATCATATTAATTTTGTGTTTAACACTAACCTAACAAATTTATTATTCATGCTAATGGTTCATGTAATTTACGGATTCGTGTTGAAAAAATCAACTCTAACCCACTGCCCACTGTGTTTTTGTGTTCCGATAACTATACAAAGGACTTTGTAGTGCACCCAGAAAATCTAGTTCACTTAGAAAAGAATAATCATTTTTAATTTCAAAAATCTGATTTTCAATATCAAAATATATGGAATAGTTGTCTCCATTACTATTCCTAACTAAAAAAGTGTCATCAAGAGATCAAATTCTGAATGTTCTTGATGCTGAATAAATGGTGATCAACATTACTGAAACTATCCTTTCTTCTTCCAACTTTTTGATCTTCCCATTCATTCCCTGTGAACCCTTCTTCCCCTAATTCCTTTCATTCTACTAATGAATAATCTATAATAGTTCAAAAATCTAGATCGACTAATTTTGGATTAATAGTCAGTTTGTTTCATCTTTTTTCCCACCTTCAGAAGAATAAAACATAGACATTTACCTCTATTGTTAAAATTTTTTGAAAGTAAACTATCTCAGTTTCATATATAAATTTATATAAAATTTTTTAAAAAGACTTTATTTCATTAGATATAAAAAGACTTTTTTCATCTAAATAAAACACAACGACGGATTTCTTTGTCTGCTGTTTCAAAAATTTTCATTTTTTTTATAATATTTTAAAAAATTTAATTTCATTGATCAATTCAGAACATCTGTTCCTCGACAGTATCTATTGATACTTTCAAAATTAGAAGAAATTGCCACCCTGCTCACATAGTTGGTCCACAAACATAAAACAGAGTATTTCATACAACAAAATTTTTTACATGAATGTAGCTTTTATTATGGGTAGGCTTAAAGGTTTTCACCCTTAAAAGTTAATCACCTTTGAGACAAAGGGACATTATAACTCAATTCAAACCACAATAATCGTGACTCAGCTCAAACCATGATCCGCATCCACTGAACTGGAGAATAATTGATGCAAATTTAGACAATTCTTGAGCCCAAAAAACAAATAGATTACTTTTCTAGTTTCATCTCAGAGAATCTTTTCCATGGATTTTGGTAAACCCCATGTTGATTCAATGGCTGTGTTGTTATTTTTCCCAGGTGGATTTGGTAAAGGCCTCGAGTGGATTCTGGGATCAGGTATTTGCCCCACTGAGGCACAAACTCTATAATAAGCAAGTTGGTGCACAAAGTGATAATACTTTCAATAGAAAAGTGGTGCAGTCGTACAATCTGCTTCATGACACTAAACATAATGTAACTAAGAACTACAGCTATTGTATTTGTTTGGGGTGGATGGATAACAACTGCCATTGTCAAGTGCATCACCACCACAATAACAAACATTACTAACAGAATCCCCCATGGAGCCTGGGTCCAATTCACCTGTTGGAAAAACCTACAGCCTAGTAAGTTGACATCCACAAAAATAAACCCATAAAATAATGTACTGAACATCCTCAATGAAATGTAACTATTACATGCTCCAATAGGATTTACATATTTGGCTTCAGGCATATGCTCTTATTTCACTAAAAAGTGTGATGAATAAAAGTTTAAAATACCACCAACGCACAGAAATCAAAAACTCCAAGCCATGGAGTAGTGGGTGATTCTGTTCAAGCACATTGTCCACTATCTTCAAAATAAGAGGATCATATTATAATAACCATAGGATCAGGAGAGATTGAAATCTGTTACAGGTAAGCTGGTTTCTTTGTCCCCATACAATCAAGACACAAATTGTACCCTAAAGTGACATCAATCTTCTCATTAGTTCCACATACAATATATCCCAACCGTACACGTGGTGGCATATAATAGCATCCATTGGTCCCACAATGCACCTCAAGCACGATTGGATAAGTATGTAGAGCAATAAAATTACTTTTGAGCCCCAAGTCAATCTGTGGCATCATTCGTCTTTCTGAAATGAAAGCTCAAAGTTTTAAGAATATAAAACTTCAATCTACATTGAAAGATTTCATCAGTTTATGGCATAAATAGGGCGATAATGATGAGGGTTGATGAAGTAGTAAATGGTATAAAGAAAGAGATGAAGACGTGACTTAGACGAAGTTGGAGAGGAGTCAACATCCACAGTTAATAATACCCCATTATTAAAAAGCCTGCAACAAAAATTTAAGACACAAGCATAAAAACCCTAGGCTCACTGTCACAGAACTCTCAAAAAGGGCCACCCTACCCTCTGGAGAATACCCACTACGTCTCAGACTGCATTGATGTCTCCCTTCCTTTCCCAAAGAAAGAATTTCATCAGAGAAGAAAAATCTTTGATCAAATCTTTTTCTTTTTTTTCGAGTTTTTGCTTTTCAACTAAAGCTTATTTCTGCTAAAAGAGAAAACTCAGAAGAGTACATTCCTGTTAGAATGAGCAAAACACCACATGACATAGAAGATCATCATAGGAGGTGAAAAGATTTCTTCAGTTCAACCATCCTTGGCCAAAATATCTACAGAGTGATTGCTTCCAATGAATCTGAGAACCAGTTCATCTTTCCACAGATAAAAAATGAAACGAACCCTAGTAGTTATGAAGCTGAAACAGACAAAAAAAATTGCAGCAGCAAATGAATTTTAACGGAACAAAATCAGATTAAAAAAAGGAAAGAAACCCTAAAAGTTACCAAGGTAGACTAGAAAAAATTAGTAGCAGCAAGTCCAAACCAGTATATATAACCCAAAGAACATGAGAATAACCATTGTCTTCAGTTTACCTACATATAGATTTTATGATCTCATGAAACATTGTTCAGGAAGGAGTAGCAAGGTTAGGCCATGAGTTCAGCTGGAAAAAATAATTCATGGCATGTATATTTATTGTCATAACTATCATGCAGTGTACTGACCAGACTAGAAAAATACACCATGCTGTGTAATCAAAACCTGAAACAATCGTATTACTTATACCTAGAAGAAGCCGGAAATGACAGTATTGCTTTTCAAAGATCCTTGATTATGTCTCAAAAGACAGATCCTATCTCTTACCAAACATACTGATTTGCTTCTTTTTTTTTCCCTAGCGAATTAATCAATCCAAGAACAAGAATAAAACTTCGAGAAGATCATCATTAATTAGCTGAACAGAAGAATATACATATTATGTATCTTTCCGAACTTTTAGCTGTTGATATATCAAACCTAGCTGGAACAAGAGCAAGGCGTTAAACATGCATACAAACCATATCTGGTTGTATACTAATATTCTTAATTTTGTTTAGAAACATTAAACACCTAATAGATGCTTATAACCTAGAGAAAGGTGATTAGATCTCAGATTTCACGTCTTATATCGAATTTCTATTTCATGGCTAAATTTGAGGAACAAAACTGAGGAGGTCGAGATTCTGTCTGAAAAGAGAGAGAAATCTTATATGTGGCGTTGATTATCAACAACATCAAAATAAAACCAATCCTCAAAACAACATAAGTAAACCCTTGAGTATTGCAGACAAAAGAAGAGAGATGACAAAAAAAGTCAGTAGTAAGTGTTTATACCCAGATAGAAATAATCCTTGCTGAAGCTTAACTGCACCATACATAGTAAGAAGAACCCGTGAAACTCAGGATAGATAGCGCCAGTTCTTTGTGATCTAAAGAACACAGAGAGATAAATCCTCCACATCCATCATCACTATCCAAGGCGCTATCCCTCCTGAGCTTTACAGATCCTACCATACTGTCTTCTTGCTTGAAGATCAGAGAGAGAGGCTCTCAACCAAGTTAAGCTATTATCTCAATTGGGTTTTTCAGAGAGCTCACTTGGTGGGGAGGAAAAGAAAGGGCATGAGAGGTTTTATAGGGAAAAAATTGGGACGTGTGGGACGTCAGTCATGGGTCATTTCTATTGGGGGCATGAAAAGGGTTGGACCAAGTAAAATGGGGTTCGATTGTGGAGGCCGGAGGGGTCAGAATTTTACTTCATTTGTTGAATAATTTATGTAAATTCAATCCTTGCATTATGCTTTCTAACTTTATACGCTGCCGACTACGTTGCATTCCCCTCTTATTGGGAATACAATAATGTGGAATGGAGTGGTTTATAACTTTATACTTATACATGCAATAAAACTCCTTATTTTCTGCACTATTGCAGCTTTGACGGAGGACAACAATGATTTTTTTTCGTATAAGTCCGGAGGAACATGCCACATATTTGAGGCTTCAAGACCCTCAATCATGGCCCTAGATCTATTTTATGTAAATACAAGTATAACGGAATGTCACTTTTGAAATTCAAGTTTTTTTTAGCACGTATGATTAATTATAATTATTATAAATCTCATATATTGTATTTTTTTTTTAAGAGTTCATATATTGTATTTGAATGAATTATAGTCTAGAGACAAAAATAAAATAAAAATGATATTTATTTGAATGAATTACAAGTGTGGAATAAGAGCAAAACCAAAAAAAATAAACAAAAGAGAGTAGAATATAATCTCTTGTTTTTGGCAAAGATAGACCACCAGCTGACCAGCTTGTTTATAGCATAAAGGGGTTGTTTATTCGATGGGTTATATGGGATTTGTTAAGGAGTGTAATGCTGGTCCGTAGTTAGTTCGGAAGATTAAACCCAAACACACGAGTTTCGGTACACCCAAAGAGATGGGTTTCATATGTGACAACTTAGGATGTTAAGTCAAATGACCTTTCTATCTTTAATTAAATATCTTATCCACTAAATATGAAATTTATAAGTTGACAAAAAAAATGTATACTTAAACAAACATAGGTATGAATTGAATTAACTTGTGGGCATTTTAGTTAATTACATGAGAAATATCAAAATTGTGGATCCCACATATGTATTTTACTCACCAAACAAGAAATTGGGAATGATTTGTATGTGAATCACATTCACCAAATGGGGGTTAGGTTTGAGTATGGGTGACAATAGAGTCGTGTTGTGTCGAACATTAGTCAACTCATACTCAACTATTTAACTATTTGTGTCGTGTCTAGTTGACATATTTATTTCCGTGTCGTGTTCGTGTTGACCTACATAAATTTTGAATAAAAAATTTAATTCTAAGATTTTTTTTTCACTTAATTGAATCTCTCCTCATACTTTTTCTACAAACTAAAAATTAACTTAATAATAATAATAACAACAATAATGAGTAATAGTATCTTTTTTATACAATAATTATGTCAATACTTGATAAACAGTTACAAATAATTAATATTTTATTTATATAACTAATTAAATATGTTAATTGTACATCATACAACCAAATTAAACATCAAAAGTAATGAAAAAAACAAGTCATCAAAACATGAAAACTCATACATGCAACAAAAAGGCTAAATCAATCTCCTTCGAATTAAAAATTTCGTGTTAACAGGTCAATTCGCGTTAAACGGGTTGAACCCGAACACAACTCATTAACACTTCGTGTTAACGGGTCGTGTCATACGCAGGTCGTGTCAAAAAATTAATCAACCTAAACTCATTTATTCGTATCGTGTTTCGTATCGAATTATCGTGTCGTATCAAAAATTGTCACCCCTACATTGGAGAGAGTTTGATAAAACCAATCCAATCCACCAACACCAAAACCATCCAAAGATGCCCTAAAGGTATACTAAATCCAAATGATTGAAATTCAAGCTCTAATTTTCATTAGTACACTAGCAAATAGATATTATCACCTAGATTTGGATCATTTTATTACATTCTTTTTCAATAATTGATCACCTATTAAGATTTGATTAAGTTCCGCAGTCGATAAAAATAGGCCTCTAGTCATAGATGAGAGATATGGTCTAACCATTTTAAAAAATTAAAGACAAAAATAATAAAAGGAACCTACTCCACATGATTTGCAACAATATTAACAATATGGTAAAATAGGTAAATCGTAATTTATCCTAAGCTTTTCCTCTTACACAACGATAAGTGAGTGCAAGTTTTCTTCCTATATATCAACTACGTGACTATTAGCAGAGTAACAGGTGATGCATTTGAATTCGTTGCTAATCTGATAATTATATTGCTAGTATTTGATTCAAAGTTTGTCCCATTGGTGAAATACTTATGGTAGTATATCATATGTTGAAAATTAGACCTTGAGTGCAATTAGCAACACAATTTATTCAAGAAGTAAAGTCCCGGTAGTTCAAACAGTAACAAGGATGAATTGTAAATTCAGACGTCCTGAGTTTGAAACTTGACAACTCCTAAGAGTCAAGGGATGATGGATTTATCCCTCATAAATACTCTAGTTTCGGCATAAATAATCTACATTTAACCATACTAAAAAAAATAATAATCAAAATATACATAAACTACCTGCCATAGGTTATTCTAGAAGTGTATCAACATCCTGTTATAGGTTATCAATTCAATTAGAGAGCACTATAACATTTCAATTATGTCATTGAGCGATACACATGAAACACTAAATAAAGATAAATTAAAATAAAGAGATATTCAGAATAGATCATAGTATTGCATAACAATATCAACTGAGTAGGTCACGGTGCATGGCTCTTTAGCAAGGATTCCCTCATTTTTTTTTTTATCAAAATAGTGGGGTTCCTCGATGTTAGTCCTTCACAATTTCTGATAGAGTGTTCAACAGATTGCTTTAGTGTTAATTAAACATTGGTGGCTCCTGGGTTCTCCTTCACCACCCCAACATCACTGGTGAAATATACTTTAGGAGCCCGTATTCATGAAAGTAATGATAGGGGTACAGACAGTCGGCATTGGTTGATTTGACCTCAACCCCAAATCAATCCAATACATATTTAGATTTATATTTTAAACCAGTATCAACTCGTTGACAATTCAAGTCCAATAATACCTAACAATACACTCGGTTACGGTACGTACATTTTAATATATTTTTATAATTTTTGTGAGTTATTTTATAATTAAAAAATTTATTATTTTTATGGGTAATTTATTATTATTGTGAATATTTTTATCACTTTTTTTCGGTGTAAATTTTTTTTATTATTTTTGAAGGTAATTTATTACATTTGTGTGTCTTTTTATCACTGTTACGAGTATTTTTATCATTATTATTGTAATTATTTTTATAAATTTTTTTGGTGCCATAATAATAGTAAAACCCCCCATAATAATAATAAAAATATCTACAAATATAATAAATTTCGATACAATATCAAAAATTAACTCCAACAAATAAAAGTCATACTTGTAGTAATAATAAATAGTCATCCAACCAAGTAGTTGTAAGTATAATTTTGTAAATCAATTTTTCCAAAATCTACATAAAAACTTTCACTTACTTTTTTTCAAACTTTATCATAGACAATTACTCGTGCAATCAAATATCATATTTGTACATTTCGGCATGAAAGATTATTATTTGTTAATCATGTTATTGATTTTAATTACAGGTAATTCATGCATGAAAGTACAATAAAATATGAATAGTTTTAAAAGGGGTGTTGGTAATAATTAGATGAGTCTATTTGGAACCATTGATTGAAACCTATCATAGTTTATAGATATTCAAAATAAAAAACTTTCCTTTTCATTAGAAAGAGGTTTACTTTTGCTAGGATGAGTCCGGTCACTAAATTCAAAACATAATTATAAAAGAGGGAAAAAAGAAAGAACACATATACCATAACCTAACCACTTGAATGGAGTAAATCAAAGAAGAAAAATATATATATTGATGGAACGTTTTCGATAACCAAGTGGGAAGCGAGACGTGTCATCTAGACCTCGAGAGATTGCATTTCCCCTCAGAGTATTTAGCTTACCTCAGCATCGAGGATCTAAGACTACCTCGGCGTCAAGGGGATCATCCTCTGCATAATTCTTCTTCGGTATCACTGTCCACCCCATCTCGACATCTAAATTGCACATCGGCGTCTGATGAATAGTCACCCCAACGCCGGTCACTATGAGAAAAGATGAGCTTCGATCTAAAAAAAAGGGAAGATTGACCGAGGAAAGCATACATATATGATTGAGATAAAAACAACTATGAGTATTATGGCTTAAGAGTGGAGTTGACTATTAGTCATTGGTCTCCCTCTCCAAGATAATCAAAATGATTAGAAAAGTAGTTCAATGACCAATGATAGAGACCTATGGTGTACGAAACAATTAATTCCTAACACTTCGAAGGGGGACTGGTGAAAATGTCTCTGCGCGTGCATGGTCATGCTCAATGCGCATTAAATGATTCTACAGAAGTGTGTGATGTATTCATTGCTCGGTAGAATCGAGAAGTGTTCATTACGTACTCGGAGACTCGAGCGCGGATTTGCAAAAACCACTGGTGCAAAGAGACACATGCCCTCTAATCAAGGTTTGTGCACCAAATGTTGTCCGCTATACAAACCAACCAGGTGTTATCTCTCTGAGGTGACCAAAATGTCTACCTCAATCAACTCTTGGAAGGTATAAATAACATCCTTAAGGTCAAAGCTAAGGTATGCAACCTTTTACCCAAGTAATATAATAGTGTTCTCAAATTATTCCTCAAATTTTGACTTGAGTGTTGAGGGAGTCACGCCGAAAAATACTCCTACGCTCTTCTAATTCTTCTTTCTTGAGTGACAAAACACCGTTGAGAGTTGACTCATGAGTTGATCATTTGCAGAGGGTTCTTCCACTGTTTGCAACCCCTCTTCCCTAAACCTCTCTGCAGCTCCGTCACCATTTCATACATGAAAGTGACATTTTAGGCGGACACAAGCTTACCAAATGAGAGATTTGTCATTTCGTTTATTATGCGAAAATCATTCTGCACACATATGAAACCCAAAGCGAAAGGAGTGGAACTTAGGGAAGTAAAGGATTTGAATAAAATGTACAAAAATATTAACATAATAATATACCAAGTTTAAACACACGCATAAATCAATTAATAGTTAACTCGTAAAAAAATAGCTCAATATAAGCAAGTATTTCTTCATTGCAAGGTTGTAAACTCTCACATATTGCAGTGGCTCATCTCATACAGCAAGATTCGAATGAATCATTATTTCTACGGAAGTAAAGAATAGTGTTTTTTTTTTATATTAGTCGACATTTGCCAAATTAATTTTGATTAATATACTTATAAGTTTTGCTTTGAGTTAGTTTGTTTAATAAGCAGCCTATACCTAGATCAAACAAATATTAATGGGTTTTATCACTTAAGACAGAGCAAAAGTACTTCAAAACGAAAAATAAAACCGCCCCAACAGTATTTTTTTTTTTGGCCTGCCGTGGATGTTTTTAAACTCTTTCAAATGCCTAAAAATTTATAAGTTTGTATAATTGTGATATAACGTAAAATGAACAACAATCTCTTCATGTTTAAAAAGAAAATAAACACTAAAAACTTGTATGAGAGGTGATACAATCAAATGAAAAAAAAAG
>CAUOFW020006860.1:0-22829 GCA_963454935.2 Ilex paraguariensis | reverse complement strand
TCACGTGGACTTGCTTTTGACAACGTAAACTTAACCTTTCTTTGCTTTTGAAAACAATCATGGCTTAACCCACAAGATATAGTTCAATGATAACAAAGTGTGACATGTAAACATATAAGTCTTTTTTTTTTGAATCTCCATGGTGTATAAACTGGGGTTTAACTCATACTCATAAATTGTGGATGATTGCATGCACTGACGGAGCTGTGGGATGGCCGAGGGTGATCATGGCCATCCCTAAAGTTTTCGAAATTGTGTTATGTACGTCAAAATTATATTTTGGTTTCATTCCTATTAAGTTTTTAAAATTATATTTATAACGCAAACTTAATGATCTTGATTTTCTCACTCAACCATGCAAAATAGACTCGTGAATTATTTTATAAAAACATTTAAGATTTGTACAAATAAACTTAAATTGGTAAGGGTGCAATGAGTTTAAATTAATAGTCGATAGGTAAAGTAAAATCGGGATCATAGTTTTTAAAAAAAAGTGTAACTTGCTCAAATTCTATATACATATGGTCCAAAATTTTATAGAATATGTATTAAAGACACTTTCAAACTCGTTTTATCCGGATTTTCTTACCTTAGACAGACATCTTGGAATTTAGTTGTATGCAAACAACTATGCTATAAATTGAGGTTAATTGTTGATTATTTGATGAATTTGTTGGAGTTTTTTTACATCAACTTTTATTAAAAATTCACAACGAAAAAAAATCATAATAATGATATCTTATTGAATGGTTGTAAATTAAAATTATATTATTTTTGTTACACTTTTTTTTGGTCCCCCTCAAAAAGAAATTTCGACTCCACCCCGGATTCCATGCATCATGTGTTTGTGTTTGCAGTCATGAATCTAAATGAAACGATTCTCCATGGTTAACAAAATGAAAGAAAAATCATATCTTTTTTAACATGGACTGATTAAAAACATTATTCGCATGAATCGGTTAAAAACATATATTTGTCTTGCCGTCAAATCACTCAAATGAATCTCGCTCCTTATTTTCAAGATAAAGATTTCAATAGGCACTGATAAAAAAATTTGTCGAGTGAATGGTTCATGTTCTGATCGAAGTTTAAAAATTGTCTGAGTTAATGGTTCTTTGAGTTGTGACAACAAGTATTACCCGCCCAATTATGTCTTTGATTGTTAAAATCTTCATGTTTTGAAAGTTGATGTTGCAATGTAAGAATATTAGTGATGAGGATTAATAACTACAAAACAAAATGTGTTTGACTAATTTTTTACCCAATTATTTTGATGGGATTCGGATAAAAATATTACATTTGATTGGATAGAGTAGATCAAAAAAAAAATTATTTCGTAAAGTATCAGGTAGAAAATAAAAAATTATAGTTCATATCCCTAGGATAAAGTGAACACCTATAATGATTTTTTTTTCTTTTTATGTTTTCACTGTTGTCTTTCTGGTCTCACAGACCTAATTGACTTTGATTAACTGCCGCCTTTTCGAATCGCAGAGTACATAATTGCTTTCTTCCGTCCAATGCGAAGGCTGTAACAGTCCCAAAATTTGAAAAGACATGTCGACCGGCTTTGGCTTTTCCTTCACTGATTCAATGAATGTCACTTGGCGAACCCTTCTACCTAATTCATTTTATGGATAAAAGTCATTCATTATTTATTCACCAAAATTATAGAATATGATCCGAAAATAAATGTTTTTATCCGTGAGGGATCAATTCTCTTTGACAGGACTTTGGGAGTGCATTTAGAAAAATAAAAGTCATACAAGAATATTTCAAAAAAGACAAGATTTTGTGGGCTCAAACTTTTGCATTTTGAGAATTACTTTATAGATTTTATTAAGAGAATCGTGAAAATTTAGGGGAGTGGTATTGCCTCATCCGCTAGCCAGATCCATTTATGTTGCAAAATTGGCGAAGTAGTGCCTAAGTCAAAGCTAGAAAAAGTTTAGATACCACGGTTAGGGTTGGGCCGCGAACCCTACCATGTTCTTCTAAATCTGTGCGTTTATGTGTGTGTGTGTGAGAGAGAGGGGGGGTCAAAGTCGGGGAAAGTCACGTATGAATGAAATCCTTTTCAACACCAAATGATCATGAAAAACAACCATACATTTGACTGTAGGCTTGGCCACAAAAAGCATTTCCTTTGTTACAAACAAGTTGCTTATTTAGCCGGGGGCGAATCCACAGTGGGTGGGGGCAAATTGAGCATTACTGAAACAGACATTTTATCTCCTAACATTTTTGGTTCCCTTCTTTTAAAAATCACCTTTTAAATTAAGTGGGATAAATTAAGCGAATCATCAATCTGTTATGCCGGGCGTATCTTTGATCCGTTGAACAAGAGCCCTTCCACATGGGACTTCCAAATTACTATGGCCGACTTTCATCTTTGTTCAATTAATCGATCTCATGGCTCCGGATTTTAGTTCAGAAATAAGACCCTCAAGAAAAGGGTTCTTCAATCTTCAATAATTACGTCTCTCAAAACCCACCATAGGTAACAGAAATTGTGAACTACGTATTCTCTCTTTCTTTTTTTTTTCCCTCTTTTTTTTAATATGGCTGAGATTTATAACCATAAGCAATTATTTGTGGAAACTAGTACAGACACTTGGAATCCAGGACCTTGAAATTAATATCCGCAGTAATGGGAATCCATTATCAAGCACACTTGCGGAAAATAATGAGTCATATAAAGTGGATAAAAATAAGATCGAATTACAAAAACATATCATAAGTTTAACCAAAAAAATAGGGTAATTGACCAAAAGGACATTAGTATTATTCATACAACAATATGGGGACATTACACTTTGATCCCAGTGACTCTGCCTTTTGTCTAATGCTTCGTTTTGGTATGATAAAAAGTTATAGGAATAGATAAAACATCACATTTGGTAAAGAAGAAAATAGGAAGGATGGAAAAATGGATCAATTAATTTTCCTTCCAAATTATCAAAATCGATCCCTCTAAAATTAGAAAGAAAAGTGGATGAAAAATTAATTATGTGTGTTAAAATATATATTATTTGTCTATATATTATATTTATCAATTACATATTATGTATAAATTAATTTCATATATAAATATAATCCTTAAAATGTATTTATATTTTTTAATAACAATTAAATAAAAATTTAAATACTTAAAAAATTAAATAATAAATTTAAAAATCCAATTCAGCGCGAGAATTTTTTGGCTCCAAACCTAACAGCATTCAATTTTGGCCCATTATGAAACCAATTTAAGTAATTAAGGATTAATGTTAGTAATTCAATAGTAGGGGTGAGTAAGATGTGATCGAGCCTACAGTCTAAAAGCTACAAAATATAATTTGCTTTAATAAAAAGAATCCTTTTAACTCTCACCCATTTAAAAAGAGTATGAGAACCTCTCCCACTTGTACAATTTTTTATTTTTATTTTTTATTTTGTTCATGAAGCCTCTTACAACATATCAACAAGAAAGTAGAACATGAAGAATGCAACTTGACCAGTTTACTATAAAACCATGATTAAGCATGTAAAGTGATCACTCTGTGTTCTGGTTGCTTGTAAAAGAGAGGTTCCCACAAAGGAAAGAATTTTAATCTTTGCTTTACCAAGATCATGAAGCATTAGAAATGCATATAATATTTGGTAAAGCTGAGTCGAATAAAAGTGCTTCTAATAAAATATTGGAAAAGAAGCATCTTCAAATGAGAGGAATGCATATTAATTACAGTAAAGTAACCCAAAAAAGCAGCATAATTTTTCCACTCTGAACATGTTTACATGCACAAGATCAGTAGCATTTCAGAAGCCTGTTATGGTTTATTCAAGATCTTTTAAGCTTAATTCAAGTTTTAAAGTAATTTCAATGCTTTTTTTTTTTATAAAAAAGCGAAAACTAAAGGCTATAACTTCTCTGGAATAAGTGGTAACAATATCTCAGCTAGTGTTTTTGTCTTTTTCCCTGTTTTCAGGCTTACTGATGTTAGAAATCGATCTAGACTACATGCCAATAAGTAAGCTTCATTAAAGTTGGTACCTTCGATCATGGAATAAGAAAACCCTTGGGTAAAATGCTGGACTAAATATCACATAAACATTATAAATAAAACACTTTCTTGTTGTAAAATATAGAGAGAAATCTTAGAGAAGAAAATATGAAGAGACTTAAATTGTATTTTTCTATTCACTTTGGCTCATTTCTCTCTTGTCAAAATCAAATACTTACATAGGTATTTATAGGATTCTAGAGTACATGCATATCACCAATACATGCATATTACCAATACATGTACTATCCAAATACATGAATCTAGAATACTCCAAAACATTGAATAAAGTTTCATTCTCAACATTCCTATCATGCAAGTAGATATATTCTGCATGTCATAAGTATAATTAAGCCACAGTATGATCCTTCAATGGTCTTAAAAGGTGCACCTAAAATTTGATTCTTCCTTTATGTCTGACTACATAATAGACCAACTTCTGAATAGTAAATACATGACTGTGTACAGGATGCACTGCCTTTCAAATTTTGAAAAAAATCTACGAAAAAGTCTAAAAAGTTCGAGAATATTCATATCTCATAACAGCATAATTCTTAGAAATTTTCGAATATCCGTGCCATTCCGAACGGTCCCTAGTAGAGTCTCTTTCTGTTTCCACCGAGCTGCAATTGTAAAGCTTACGAAAAGAGAAAGATGAATGAAAGCAACCAATTACCAAACAATAGCTTTAGTTAGGCCATATAGACACCACTTACTACCTTTTGATACTGCCATGGAAAAAATGGGAAGAAAAAAAGTACTTTTGCTGGTCCCTCACGGTCCAAGCATTTTCAATTCTTTTAACAAAGAATTTTCTTCGTTCTTTTTGTTATACAAAAAATGTGTATATAATTAGATTATATTACATTGTGTAGAATATAACTTATACACTAATTTAAACAGAATGTATAAAAATCAAAACTAGTGCACTTACATTGACGCAAAACAACACGAATAGTAAAATCCAAAAAATCAAAAATCCAATAATAAAAATAATAATTTGAGTTTTGTGTAATCATGGTTTCCTTAAGACAGATTTGCTCCATCTCAATGCTTAAGGTTGGTAAGCAACTGTCTCCTAAAATAGAATGAATTTCGTTCTTAAAGATGTAACACTTCAATCTCTAAGACTTTAACGAACACAAATTTTATGTTTATATTTGAACCGCACTTGAAATAATAATGCAACAATATTGTGAGAGAGAGAGAGAGAGAGAGAAGAAAGACTAAATACTTATTTTAATATTTTGAATAATTGAAAGAATTATAATGAGAGAGCAATTCTTGAATTGTTCACTGGCATGTGTTTGAGAGCGTAAGGAATCACTTATTTTTAGACTTACTAATGACTTTTCATAAAAAGTGTAACCTTATGTAATGATACCTTTTAGTTCAAAAGGTATCAATGATAATTTTATGAAAAGGTACAACTATTTGAAATGGTATTTTTCAGTCCAAAAAGTGTTAATTGTGACTTTATAAAAAAATGTAACTATTTAGATTTATGTCTTCAATTAAAAGTCATCAATTTTTGTCATATTCACTTCGGACCTTGTCAATTGCTCTCAAAAGTCATAAAATTTTTCGCAACATTTTCAATTACTTTCAAAAGTCATAAAAACTTTAACAATTTCTCATTCAATACTTAATAATTTTTTTCAAAAATAAATATATCATTATTTACAACACTTTTTTGTTTGTAATAGGGATGGAAGTACGAGGAATGAATTTTTTTTTTTTTTTTTTTTTTTACTTTTATATAGAGAGAAAAGTAGAATGAAGAAAAAAATACCCATATATATTTTACCATTATATTCGCATATAAAATTAACTTATCCATAATATCTAATAGACTAATACAATATATGTGTATACCAAGGGACTAAACTAATGCTTACACTTTTCATTGTTCAAAAAAATATATTGTTTCGTTCGCTCTTCCTATTTGTCGCCCTCCCACTTTTTCATCAGGGGACCGAGCATCACTACTCTAAGCTTATATATACACCTCGGTGGACATTATACCGGACAGAAAATCAAAGGGGTTAAGTTCTCTTCGTAGCAACTAACCAAAATGGATGCAAAGAAGCCTTATTTGGCTGTAATTCTGATACAGTCCATATACGGAGGCATGTTCTTGCTCTCCAAGGCTGCATTTGATGTTGGTATGAACCCTTTCGTCTTCGTCTTCTACAGACAGGCTGCTGCAACTCTTTTCTTAGCTCCCCTCGCCGTGTTCTTTGAATGGTATTAACTTGCTGATTTAGTTTACATCTTTCTCATCTTCTTCACGACCATGATTGAATATAAATAATTGATTGTTTATTTTGGGGTTTTCAGGAAAACAGCACCGCCGCTCTCATTCAGTTGCTTCTGGAAGATTTTTATGCTTTCTGTTTGTGGGTATGTTCTGCTATAATAAATCCAAGACACTCGATATTTCGTGTGGTTTATAAAATTTGTTGACAAAGAACTTAACTTTGTTCTTTAATTATTTAATTTCAGGATTACTTTGTCATTGAATATTTATGGAGTTGCTCTCATATATACATCTGCAACACTGGCTGCTGCAACTACAAACTGCCTTCCTGTCATTACTTTCTTCCTTGCTGTTTTATTCGGGTAAAAATTTCACTTACTTTTCTTCTTTCACCTTCTTGTTTCGTAAACTTTTGTCCTTCAAAATGATAAATTGGTTTGATTACTTTAACCCTGACATGCTTTTCGGTATAGAATCGAAATTATAAAAAATAAAGCTGAAGTTACAACTCAATCTCGTGTAGGATGCTACAAAATGGAGTTTTCGGGATTGATCAAAACATTTCAAAATGGATTTCAACTTTTTTTTTTTTTTTTTTGTGATAGCTTGACCTCATTGCATTAAAACTTGATCCAATTAATTGTAACTGATGATCCGTATGTCATTAAATAAAAAACAAATGTGGTACTATAGTCATACCCTATGCTAGGATTCTGATGTCCTTGTGATACGTTGTGCATAGAACAGGGGCAGATTGTCTCCTAATGGCATTTTGTTTTCTATGTTTTCGTTCCTCCAAACATATGTGGCCATAAAAAAGATTTTCAGCGCATACTCCCATGCAAGATTTGCATTTCAATGGAAATTTAATTAAACTTTGAAGAAAGCCCTTAATGCATAAGAAAAACATTATCGAATTTTTAAGAGAGAAATTATTTGTGGTTGTGTCTAGACCACATGTCACAAGTACGTATCTTAAAATCAATCTCTCTTAAATATAGGTAAGGCTAGTTAACACATACATCTCCCCTCCTTCAATATAGGTTAGAGTTTTATGTATGAGTATAGCTCTCTAAAACAACATGTTACTGAGTGGTGTCGTCCTTCGGAAATGCATTATACCCCTTAGTGTGTTGTTATGTACGTATATAAAGCTTGCTTTATCACCAAGCTACTATGTCAACAAAAGTGCTTGAGATTCTTCTATCTTGGAGGACAATGGGTCAGTTCTTGGCAAACAATGCAAGGGTGGATGTATCATGTCCGTTTTTTGATCGGGTTTACTCTAACCTTTCTTTCGGGTTTCTTCATTCAATTCTGAATGTTTTCTCTTTTAATATGAGGCAATATTTGTCATCGTAATATTTGATTATTCAATGTAATTGCTATTTGGTTAATATTTTTCAAAACATGTTCTCTCTCTTTTAATAGGTGAAGGAGTTTAAAACAACCACCTCCACATGGTTAGGAGTAATGTTATACTGATTAAAATTAAGGACCAAATAAAGAGTTCAAATGATATGACAGTTGTTGATATGATAAGATTAACTGTCATATCAGCAAAATCTTTTCTTATTCTTCAAATCAATGACAGATGGGGCAAAATTTTTTCATCTTCTCCGCTTTCCTAACACCCACAAACAAAAAAAACAGAGAAAAGAAATGACATGAGAGTTAATCTTGTCATATCAACAACTATCATATCATTTGATTCTTTATTTAGTCCCTAATTTTAATCAGCATAGCGTTATTGCATGGTGAGACAATATGCATATTTAATGTCTAGTCCTTGCTGGGACAAATGCTCCCCAAGAAATAAAAATCAATACCCACAGCTAGAAAGGGAATAATCTATGGATTTGGTTCCTCTCAACTTTAAGAGTCCTCCAATGGAAAGGGAATCCAATTTTAGTCACCCACCACTAAAACATTGGGTTCCACTGAGGCCCACCGTTTGCCCTACGTGATTGAAAACGAAAAAAATGGGAGAAATTTTGAAATTTGAGAGGATCTAGATCCATAATAAAAAAAGCATACTCAATGCTCCTGTTTATTGTAAAGTCTGATGAAGGTAATATTACGGGATAGCCTCACCCTTGTATCAAAAAAACTGATTCCCAGCCTCGAACCCATTACTTATTACTTGGACAATTGAAAAGATAAACATAAATAAGTACAGAATCACAAAAAACATAAATCCTAAGCCAACCTTCTTTTGTACTCAAGTAATATATAGCTATATGAAGAAGTTGTGATTATTTAGGAAAGAGTTCCAAGTAGGAAACTAAGGTTTATCGGAAATACATGTGACCTGATCAGAAATTTGAAATTTTATAAGAAAAAATTTTGAAAGCTACGAAATTATAAATTCATGATAGAGGGCTTCATTATTTTCTAGTTTTCATCTTAGAGTGCTCATCAAAATCATCATTTGGTTTGTGAAAGTGAGATTCATACACATAATTTCACTTTTCATATGACGAACCGGACATTGTTACTTTTTGTTTTGCGTTGGTTTGATGTTTGTCTGCTGATTTAAAATGTTGTACCAATATGACGTGGCATAAACGAGCTCTTGAGATTTCTACTCCTATTCAGGTTGGAAATGGTGAAATTGAGGACAATTCCTGGGCTTGTTAAGCTTACAGGCATAGTAATCTGCCTGTTTGGAGCAGCCACCATTGCCTTGTATAGAGGCCCCTACTTGAAACTCTTGTTGCATCATCACCTCCTTGGACACTACAGCCAACAGCCTGTCTATGTTCCTTCTAGCAAGGCATGGGCAAAGGGTGTCTTCCTGATGCTCCTTTCCAATACCTTTTGGGGTTTGTGGCTTGTATTACAGGTACCGTCTTCATCTGAGCGTATATTTTTTATGCATGTTAATGGGTCAGATTTGTATTTAAATCCAAATTTGGGTATTCGAATATCGATAAAGATTTTGAATTGATTATCCAAATTCGAACTTGAACCCGATTTTCCATTCTTTGCGTATTCAAATTTGAATACATATATATTCGATCCAATTATGATATGATCACACACACACACACACACACACATCTATACTCTGTGTGTGTGTGTGTGAATATATGATTAAACTAAGGGGTTATATGATGAAATTGTGTTAAAATATATGTAACTTCTTAAAATTGAAGTCATTGACTTGTTGAATGCACCATGTTATGTTAGGTATTTGTGAATTTGTACTTTCTGATACCTCAAGAAAAGAAAATATGGTAACCAAAAAAATCAAGATGTGGACTACCTACTAACCTTATCAAACTTTAGGTTTGCCATAGTTAGTAATTCAACTGATTTCGACATTGATTCAGGGTCGAGTTCTAAAAAGCTACCCTTCGAAGCTTCTCTCCACAACTCTGCAGTGCTTTTTAAGTACCATTCAGTCATTTGTTATCGCCATTTCTTTAGAAAGAGACCCCTATCAATGGAAGCTTGGATGGAATGTCAGACTCTTCTCCGTAGCCTACTGTGTAAGCTAAAAACAAGGCTTCTGCAATTTCTTCTCTTCCCTCATCTACACAGCATTCTTTGTTTAATGCACTGTATTAAACTGTTAGGCTCTTTAACCATTTATGTGGCAAGTAATGCGATGCTTACCAATGAATCATGTTAATTTTTTTAATGAGACTCACTAATCCAATCATACACAATCATTTGGTAAACTTTTTAGTAAAAGTTTTTTTTGTTAGGCATAGCATTTTCCTTTTATAGTTCACCATATGAATTCCACACCCCTTACTCATATCTAGTTATTGACTAGGTACTAATCAGTCATTATTAACACATCATATGTAGATTGGTGGATTTCTCATAGTTGGTGTCACTGCAATTAAGTTGTTCATAATCACTTTTAATTAACATGCATATTTATGGTGTGAAAATAATGCGATACATAAAAATGCTATGGCCTGGGTGGGGGGGGGGGGGGGGGAGGAGAGAGAATTTTGACTAAAATACTCGTTTAATCTGTTTATCACTTTCAATCGATATGCATATATATGATATGGAAATGAATGAGCTACTGAATTATTGCTTAATCGATATATAAAAATGATATTGTTGGGCGAAGAAAATTAACTAGTATACCCAGTAAATAATTACTTTCAATTGATACGCACATGAATGAGCCACTAAATTGTAGATTAATTCGATATATAAACATGATTTGGCAAGGGGTGAACATTAACTGCAATTCCCACTAAAGTTGTTCATAATCACTATTAATCGACTTGCATACGCATGATATGAAAATGAATGTGCTATCGAATCGTGATTAATGCTATATGTAACAATATTATGGCCTGGTGGGAAATTTTAACTAATAAGCTGTTCGTAATTATTACCAATCGATAGGCATACGTATGATATGAAAATGATTGATATTCTGAACTATCTAGTGTATTCTACTTTGTGTCAATGGAGGACTAAGCCTTAAGTGATTCTCGACAGGGAGTGGTGGTAACTGGTGTTACATTCTACTTACAAGCATGGGTGGTTGAGAAGAAGGGGCCGGTGTTCCTCGCCATGTCAACACCCTTGACCTTGATCTTCACAATCATCTCATCTGCATTACTCTTAGGAGAAATAATCAGTTTAGGAAGGTAATTCACAATGATTTACTACAAAAAAAAAAAACGAATCACCGTTTTTTCTCATCATTTTTTTTCATATGATTGTCTCTTGCTTGTGCTTGTAGTGTTTTTGGAGGAATTTTGTTAGTGGGAGGGCTTTACTGTGTATTGTGGGGAAAGAGTAAAGAACAGCAAATGGATGAAGGGGTTTGTTCAAGAAATGATGCTGAGAAAGAATGTCCAATCTCCAACAAATTAGTATCAACCCAACGTTCATCACCATTCAATGTGTGATGTAATTCTTGTGTTTAAGTGATATCCTCATGACCCTAAATAGTAATAATCATTCCAAACAGATGGGTATTGTATACTTTTATCAAAGAAAAGACAATTGCTAATAGCGTTGTTAAACAATATGAGCAATGTGAGCTTGGTTCGGGCTTAGCTTGATTTTGACTGGCTTAGATATTGCAAATAAATGAGATCTGACTAAATTTTTAAGCTCATTCTGGAAGCAAGCTGAATTTGAGTAACATGTAGTTCAGTTCATATATGCTTGGCTTGGCTCTTATAGATTCATATCTAAAAATAATTCTTTATATGGCCCTTGATAGAGCACAATGAAGAAGATAGATTCATGTAGTTAATTCTAAATAATTGAGATAAAGGCTTTATTGAATAGAGTTGTCTTGGACCAACATCCTCTCAACACAGTCAACCAACCCATATTCGAGAAATGATCAATCTGAAACCTATTTCCAAATAACTTCACATCATATAGATTTATCTGAAATTTATTTTCAAATAACTTCACGTCATATACATTTATCTACTTTTCTCCCCGCTATAGATTTTGAAAATTTTAATGAATTTGATTGTTTTACGACCCACCAAGTTCTATGTTTGGTTTTTAGAAACTTTTACATGAAAAATTAAGCTCGTTTTTTAACTATAGTTCAACTAGATTTTTTGTAAATTCTTACCAAACAGAGCTTGAACAAGAGTCTAAGCTCAAGAATTGATCTCGACTCAAGACGGAGCCTGACTAACCTTAACTGAGTTGGCCCAATTAACATCCCTAAAAACTAGCAAATGAGAAAATTAAATTACAAGTAATGGCCTAAAGAATATCTCATTTTTTAAGGCGAATAAATGTTCTTATGTATCAACAGCTATATAATAAATAAATTTTATAAAATTGTTGCAAAGGTTTTGGCTAATAGGATGAAGAGTATTTTCCCTCGTATTATCTCATAATATCAAAGTGTTTTCGTTCCTAGTCGTTTGATCACTGATAATGTACTTATTGCTTCCGAGTTGAGTCATTACCTTGAGAATAAAAGAACTGGGAAGGGGTTTTTATCAAAAAAAAAAAAAAAATATATATATATATATATATATATATAATAAATAAATAAATAAACCTAGTTCTTATTACACAAAGCAAAACAACGGCTCTGATCTTTTAGATCCGACAGTTTACATTACTATTTATATTTTAATTTTTTAATTACAATAATCTTAACCCAGTTTCTATTTATGACGTGTTCAAACTTCTACCCAGAGAAAAGAGGAGGAATAATATGTTAACTAATTCTTTCAGCTTATTTTCTTGTATGAGCAGGTTTAAACTTATATGTAGCAGCTAAGCACAAAAAAGTTATTGGCTATATCCTCAATAGGTGCAAATCGGGAATGGAAGTCAATCCATTTTTTCGTCTGTATCATATCCCTAGAATAGATGAAAAAAAAAAATCCAAGTTGCTTCATTTTGCTCCTCAACAGGAGGTATACTTGGTAAAAAAAAAAAAAAATTCAAAAATTTGGGAATGGACAATGATCGATTTGGAGACCGGGTTGGTATGTTGAATCAATTATTTTGTTTAAATGAGTTAAAAATGTTGTATAGTGAAAATTGGGATTCAAGCTCAAAGAATTGTTGGGGCTATCAACTCATTGGTTCCCCCAGTAGGTACTGACCAAGGCCCAACCGATTCGATATAGTCCACACAGTTCCTATTGTTGAGGCCTATCAACTCATTGGTTCCCCAATGGTCTCGTAAGTGTTGGATAAGTAGAGATCCTGGATATGGCACTTTTTTTGTGAGTTCACCTAAAATTATCAGTAATCGATGTTATTTGTTGTGAGATTGTTAGTTCACATATTTAGAATTCATACCCGCCTTAAAGTTTAAGTTTATAGGTAGTGAGCCCATTTATAATATCTTATGAAATTTTCACTTCTTTTTTTTTTATTCAATATAAGATTTTCACACATGTAATACCCAATGATTTTCTTCGCTATTTATGAACTAATTACATTGTTTTTGTGTATTGAATACAAAAAGAGAATCCATAGTCATATGGTGAAGCATATTTTCAGTGATTTGCGTTTTCTTCTTTTTGGTGTAGAATGAAATTACATTGCTGAAACTCTAAAACTTCACTGAAAATTAATAATGCTTCAATTCGTGAAGAAACACTTCTCGAAAAGAAGTATTTGCCCCCATCAAATCGACTAAGGTGTAAAAATGGAAAATCCGTAAATCGGTCTTCAAGATACCGTGAAACTTGAACAATCTTGAATACCCTCTGAAAAATGAAATAGCCAAGTAGTAGAATTTTAATTCTGCAGCAATTTAGAAATTCATATGCAAAATAAAATGAACATAATGTTGTGGTCGAAAAGAAGGGAAATATGAAATTAATTGTTTTTGGTGTCTGGGCAGACTCTGTATTTATAAAGTCATTGGTGTCTGTTGGGCAATGGGTGAATTAAAATTTCAAGTAATTTGAATTATTTAGATTTAAATCTCAACCGTTAATCTAACAATTATATCCATTTGTAACGGAAGCACTCGGTCGTTGCACTTGCAAGCATTGGGCTAAGTGCAAAGTGTGTCATCAAAGCACCACATCGCCCCTAGCCTCGCTTCATGCCAAGGGCACACGGTGGGTTGACCCATGATGCATGGTAGAGTTTTTATGCTAAAGTAAATATACTTACTCCACTATTCTATGTATGTCCATCAAACTTTTCTCATTCTTTTGATGTGGGATAGGTGCCAAAAATATCCTTTCACCTTCTCAAAATAAATGAATTTTTTCACAAAACACCCACCCACAATAAAAAGACTTTATTTCTACAATCCTTTAACGGCATATCAATCACATTTAATTTCTGATGGGCATGATTGAAGGAGTTTTATCTGATTAATTACGGGATCTTCAATATTTTTAACAAGGACGGCTTACTATGGTCACACAGAAGTCGAATTAGCCGTGTAATCTGTGAAATCAGAAAAATGGTTGAGATTTTGTTTTACTCTCTCTATGGTGGGCTGCAACCAAACTAGTATTCTTTTTTATGTTTTTTGTTTAGTGATGTCAAGTTAGCTTATGTAAATTTTGACTAATCTCCTATTTATTTTAATTAAAAATATATCATTTATGCTATGATTGAGACATTTATGATAAATAAATCTCTCATTGTATGACCCTAATGGAGTTATCAAGTCTCGAATTTATGTTATCTGTATTTACAGCTCATTATTGTTTCTACCGGGCTACCCTCTATGTTAAGCTAGTATGTTTTTGGAACACTCATCACAGCACCCCCAACCAAAATGACCTAATTAGCCCTTCTTATGGAAAAGAACCCTTGTGAGTAGTGTCGTTCAAGAATAATGTTATTTGAAACTAATTTACTTATGATCTAATATTGTCATAAGATTAATAATAATTCACATCCAATGTTAGGGTTCACTATCAATCAAATAGCAACAAGGGATTAAGCGAGAAATTAGAAAAAAAAAAAATTAGTTTCAAGTAGTATTACGCAATACTAGAATAGTTTTGAAAGTAAGTTTGTATTAAACATAGATTTTTTTTTCCTTTTTGGAAAAGCAAGAGAACATATTTTCAGTAATAGGTTTCTTAAATAACACTACTCAGCATTCGTGACCACTCCAAAACTAGAGTTCTCAATTTTTATAATCCAATGGTGAACCCAAATATGATCAATTATATTTAATAAATTATTTACAAATATACAATAGATGATCCAATAATAAAAAGAAATTGGAGGTATCCAATAAGAAAATCCTAAGCACAATGGTCAAAATAATAACAAGTATAAAACTACTAGAAATTATGATAGGACCATCAGATTAAAGGGTGTAAAATATTGGATTTAGAATAATCGAAAGTTCATATTTACCCAAATAAAAATCACGGGTTAAAGTTCAAGAATCAATTTCCTAAAAAATGAGATAAAACTTCGTTGACTTATCTATATTGGTTCTTATAATAAATAGAAAGGTTTATGCATTAGTAGCAGGTAGAAAAGAAGCGTGACCGTGATATTAAACATTAAAAATCATAAAATTATGATATATATTAGCTAAAGTACATGGCCACCACGTTGTGCAATTACATTTGCAGACACCAATACCTACCCATCAACATATTGTAAGCCCCGGGACCCAAAGTATCATGTCAGCATTAATTGGTCGCTCCGAAACCAACAGTTTTACTCAGATTCCGGATTCTCCCCTTTAAAAATCCATGTGGTTTGGCTCCCCATCATTAGGGCCGGATTTGGCCTGTGGTCCGGACTGTTAATGAATCATGGGCCAGCCCAGTTTGTTTTGTGGGTAAATCATCGGTGTTGTGCTGAAAAAAAAAACAACGAAAAATTGTGAACATGTATCTTTTAAACTATTTAATTGTGAGAAAATACTTTAACTAATATCTTTGTAGATAAATACTTTTGAATTGAAATGTATTGTAATTAGGTACTCATTGAGAGATTTTGATTTATTATAGTAATGATTTCATATTTTAAAGGATTGAATATATTTAAAATTCAAAATTATATTACATGAAATATACCTTAACAATTTTGCCCAGATTTTGAAATTTTTTTTTATATTATTTTTAAAGGTTAAATGGCTCTAGTTCTAAAATCTAACAATAATGTTACTTTATAGTATTACACTGTCATTCATTAAAAGAGATATATATGGATTTCACATTATGTGATGCCGTTTGTCAGTAATTAAAGTATTAATAAATGTGTTACTCTATCATGTATCATTATAATATCATATTATCGGCAATTTGAATTAGAACAAAAGAAAGATCGGTCTTCAATGGTGCTTCAACGTTTGTGTTTTTTTTTTTTTGGTTGAAAATTGAAGGATTTTTGAGTAATTTTTTTTAAAAAAAATTTGCAAACCTATAGTTTGAGGGATATAACAGTTGCTGAATTTAATGGGATTGTTGCATGATTTATGACAGTTTCCTTATCCACTACTTGCGTCATATAATTGTTACCTTGTGATCATTTTTGTCATCCAAAAAAAAAAAAAATACTTATGCACAAAACATTTTGTACTAAATACTTTTTCATAATTAAGTGGTAAATTAAGTATCGACTCACAAAAAAAAAAAAAAAATATTTGTCGTGTCAAACAAATGACTCAAAAATTTTAATTAAACCTTGCTTACGTTTTGATAACAAACATTTTTTTTGTGGGAGAAAGCTTTTCTAACAATAAAGTCGAACTTAGATTATTTTTTTGTACCATAATCGGATATGTTGCAATGGTAAATTTTTTCTGTTATTATAGAAGTGTTTTGTCTCAAAATAACATCATTTTGCTAATAAATCATATCGTATTGTATGTAAAACAACTTCATTTGAGAAACACACCCATTTAGTTTTAAAATTCAAAAAACGCCAAGAGTGGCAGAATATTGTTATTTTCTGTGAAAAGAAATGTAAGAAATAACACTACCACATAAAAATCCCATTAGAGAAGTCATTATATTCCAAAAAAACCACTGAAAAATTGAGCATTCTAAGAAATTATTTGTTGATATGCTTATTTAAAAATGTGAAAACAGTCTCGATATTCTGTCGTGAATGATGGTTTCAAAACTTGGTGATCATCTTTAACTCAAAATCAAGACATTCGTTTAATGTTCATCATTTAAATCCTAGGTGTTGAAATGCATCGGTGATGTTAATATTGTTTTTAAATTCTGATATTTTCCAAAGTGAAAAGGAACAACAATTATATGCGGGAAGTTTTTCGCACAACAAATAAATAAAAACAGATCTCTCTCTTGATGAACTCGTATTTATTTCGAAAATCGATGATTCCGTAGCAAAGGAAGGCCAAAGATAGCCTAAGGAGTGGTGATAAATTACTTTCAAGGCTGTCCGATTGATTCCGGCGAGTCAAGGGTAGTTCTTGACACTCGAAAGAAAGGTTAGAAGGGCGTCGGAGTGTTTTCCGATATATCCCCTCTGACAATCAAATCAGTCTCTGTGAGAGAGTGGAAGAAAAAACACTGTGTATATGTTGAGAATTGGATCCGCGTACCCTTGCTTTGAGTCTCAGAGGGGTCTTTATACCTACCATGGTCATCATTACTAACTGGTAGGTAGTAGGCAGTACCCAGTTATTGGGCAGTGCCCCATCCCTTCTGCAGGGACGAGACCTATGCATTAAATATACGGCCTCCAGAGCATTTAAAGTTCTTTCTCTAAGGCTCTTGAACACTTAATGCTTTCTCCAAGGCTCTTGAGTGTTAACTACGTCTCATCCTTATGAGGGATTATTAAATGCTTCTTTATGACGAATGCGTATAAGTAGGGGTCTCTTTGTCTTTTGGCCCCTATTCCTGTACTTCCTGCCACATGTTTAGCTTCCTTTGGTTACTGGTCTTGTCCCCCCTATCGTTCTGTTTTCGTTGAAGGGCAAGCTAATGATTCGTAGTCTAACTCTTAGATTGATGGGTTGTAGTCGCCAACAATCCATCTAGAAGCCGAGGTGAAGTGTCCAAAAGTATCATTGGGATTCAATCACGCTGAGGACATGTATCAACATCATAGGACTTGAGGTGTCCTTGGTGTCGAGGACACGTGGCTTCGTCAGAGAGCTTGAGGTGTCCTCGGTGCTGAGGATACATGGCTTCATCAAGGAGCTTGAGGTGTCCACGGTGTCGAGGACACGTGGCTTCATCTAAGAGCTTGGGTGTCCATGGTGATGAGGACGCGTGGCATCATCAAGGAGCTTGAGGTGCCCTCGGTGTTGAGGACACGTGTCAGATCCCCTATCTTTCCCCAGAAGTGTCCCATCAACTGCCCCTCAGCCCTTGATCTTCGTACGACATGGGAGATGTGTCGTCGAAAGGTGAAAGGGCTCTCAACCACCCCTTCATGGTGCAGTCGCAATCCCGCTTCAAAGGTCATGCCCATTAAATACGCTTGTCATCATGTCTTGTGTGCAATGAAGAGGACAGGCCCTATATAAACAAGGCGTTGTCTCCACCTTCGTACCTTCGAATCCTTGGCTATTTATTAGAGATATTCACGAAAGATCCCATCGGAGTTGCCTGTTGCTCACCTAAAAAGCCAGCCATCTCTTTCAAATACTGTCGAAGAAGAAAAAACCCCCCAACCTTTACAGCCACTCCATTCTACTTTTTTCAATGAGTACTTGTTATGTTTTATCTCTTTTCTCTTTTTTCTTTTTCGAGGGACTCATCACCTTCCAAGCTCCACCATCTCAGTTCTGGGAGCACAAAATAGTCCCCTCACCTCCCATCTTTGTCGTTTCATCCTTTGCAGCGTCCTTTAGGATTCTCATCCCAGAGGACACCCCTTGGAACTCCTTTTTCTTGTTCCGAGATATGCCGAGACATCGTCGTCCTGTTGCCGAGGTCGAGAAGGCTGGACCCTCTTGGCTAAGGAAATACACTGTTAAAGGTCGTCAGAAATCACCAACTTTAAAACCCATTATGACATTCCTTGTAACAGCGACATGGATGAGTTCGATCCAGCATGTCATTGTTATGATGTCGACGCAGAGGATGTTATGCCTTTCTACACAAAGGCTATCATGGAGGGCGGGATCAAATTCCCCTTCCATCCACTCCTCCAATTCCTATCTCAGTTCTACCTCGTTCTAGGGCAGTGTTGTCTTAATACTTTTAGGATAATCATGGGGGTTATTGCCCTCAATAGGCACCTCGGGGTCAACCTCGGCCTCGAGGACATCCTATTCTGTTACACCTTGCTGAGGGTAATGCCCCAGTAAAACTTTTACCTGAAAGCCCAAGACCCTTCCATGTATCTTATCACCCACCTCCCAGATCCTGACAACGGATAAAATAACGACTTTTTGGTCTTCAACAGCGGGGGTCGACCCCTAGTATGACGGCTTGTGGTGCCCCAAGGAGTGGTGAATGACAAGTACATTGGCTTCTTCCTTTCTTCTCAGCTTCCTTAGTTTTAATGGATTTTGTTCCAAGTACTAATGATCTTCTTCTTTTGTGCAGGAGTCTCTAACGCTGAAGCTATTCCCCAACCCCACCACTTGGTCAATTTTGACGATATCATCACTGTATGGGGGTATATCGGCAGCAGATTTGGCCGAGCAACTCACATGCTCTTAGACTACACCCTAGGGTATAAGAAGTACTCTCAGACTCCTCTGCCCTACAATCCTTTAAGGTGTTCAGAGTTCTGCCTCCACCACCCCCTCACTCCTCGACGATGTCTAGATCATCGGTTTGCTGCCGAGACGACCCTAGGGATCACTAGCCGGAGGATGAGAAGAGGATCAAGCAAAGGCATAACGGTGTCGACCGAGGAAGGGAAACTCCCAACCCTCCACTGACACCAATGACTTCAACAACATCAGTTGTAACAAATTAGACCCCTCCTCCTGCACTGGTGACTCAAGTCGAGGAATGGCGCCCCCAGGCTCGGGATTACGATAGTAGGCAGATTCAAGTCTCTGACTCAATCATTCACTCTCCTCACGTGGCCTACGCTGTGAGGAAGATGCTCCTGTTCGGTGCGGACATGGAAGAGCATCGAGCGCGACCAGCCAACAACATCTTCTAATCTATGATCCAGAATTCGCTGGTGGTAAGGCTCTTTAATAGCTCTCTGTTGTCCTTATTTCTCTTTCTTTTGGTATCAGTGTAACTCCTCTTCTTTCTTCTTTTGCAGACTGCCCAACAAGTCTTGATCACTGCTAAGTGCTTTCACTCACAGAGAAAGTGGCAGCCAGGGACAAAAACCTGCCTTGCTAGGCAGCCCAGATTGCCAAGTTGTTGAAGGAGACCGAGACAGCTAAGGGGAATGTGGAGAAAATAAGTGTTGCCCTCACTGATGTCGAGAAAAAAATAACAGAGTCAAAATAACTCTTGGCGTCTAAGGATATGTTGGCAGAGTCGAATCAAACTTGTTCGGCTCCTACTCAGGAGCTGGACATGGGTGAGGGCTGCACTAGAGGTCGCCAGCAAGAGTCGGGCAAAAATAATGGCCCAGTGTGTCGACGACATCCTAGTGGCCTACGAAGATCAGAAGAAAGAATATTTCAAGCATGGGTAGGATGAAGCTCTGAAGGCCGCTGGTGTTTCCTGCCAATTTTCTTCTCTTTCTGGAGCATGAGTATGTTCCATCTAAGGAGGTGGTACAAGCTTCAACTGAGGTTGTAGTCGGAGATGCTACAAATGCTAAGTGTCTGGCTCGACACAACCTACTGACCCAGTTGCCTCGACCCCATCTAGCACTGCTCGTGTCCAGGCCCCTCCTGCTCTAGAACCAGCAACAATCTCCACTCCCACTTCTGCTCCACCGCTTCAAGCCGGCACTCCCTCCGACTCCTTCTCTGCCAGCATCGATGAACTATTCGATCTTTTGCTCCCCTTGTAATCTTTTCTTTCTAAGTTTTGTAGCTCGGGGGACACAAAACCCTTTCTTTTTTAGAAATGAAAGATGACTTTGCTTTATTTGTGTTGATCTCTTTTTTGTACTTCTCTGATTGCTCTTGTTCTTCTCTGATTGTTTTCTAACTTACTCACTTGTAACTTTTAACTTCAAAAACCTCCAAGTGTTCATCCTCGGGGCCGATGTATTTATTTGTGAGATATGATTGGTTTACTTATGTGCTGAGAACGCGTGTCTCTATAGGGATCCCTTCATGTCCCTCGGTGTTAAGGATATGTACCTTCTTCTCAAAAAAATTTCTACTAAGTATTTCTCATCCCCTTTTATTTGCACTTTTGGCCAAAAGTAGGCCCTCAGGAGAAGGCAAAATCCTCCTCTTTGCTTGATCTTTTCTCCTAGGAAAAGAAGGAAAAATCTCTAAGTGTCACCCTACCGAGATGTGGATTGCACAGGAATCCAAGGGATATTGGAGCCAAGGACACATGTTAAACACCAAGGATTCTGAGGAGTATCGGCGCTAAGGAGTATTGAAGCCGAGGTCCCTCTACCATCGTTCGATGTCATGCTTTCTATGTAGAGATAGTAAATCAATAGCTTTGGCATGCTCTATGAAGAAGTCCAATAGTTCTCTTTATCGAGTTGACTCTCTAGCAAACTCAGTAGCTGCTGTACAAACCCCTCCAATCTCAATGTACTTTTCACTCTAGTTAGTGTCACCTTTCTTGCCCGTTAAAGAGAGAGGCTCGTGCTAATACCTCATCCCACTATTATCCAACTCAAATTCCTCGATAAAATAGGTTACTGGAACCAAATGACTTCATTTATGTTATTGTGCAAGTAGACACCAATGCATTGGTACAAAGGTTTACATCCCCAAACTTTATCAACTACTGCCATAGACTGTAAAATTTCAGGAATGGCATCAGGCACGATATAGTTGTCGAAGGCAGAATGATACTCAAGAAAAGCCAGTGACACTGTGATTCTTGTGTCCATCTTCATCTTTTCAAAACTAATCAGTCTTGAAGTGCATGAGAGAATCCTAGGGATAATCACACCCACATTAGATGTTAGCCATTTTCTTAAGATCTCCTCCCTCTTGACTCCCAGAAATGAAGTTACCATAAGGCTAGGACAACAAGACATTATTTGGACAACCCGTTTCAGGGTCTCATCCACCTAGTTAGGTGTGCATTTGGGGATCCCTTACAAGATGAGCTTTCAAAAATTCATGTTTGGTTCACAGAATATTGCATGATGATGGGAGGTATTCTGTTATGGCCTTCAGGTGCTTTCCCTCAAGAGATCTGCTCCCATTTTGGAGACCCCACCCCTTAGGTCTTTTTGGGAGCGAGTTCACCTCTTATAAGGCAATGCCCTCGGGGTCATCCCTTATCTAAGAGGTCATGCTCCCTCTATCTTTCTATGGGCGGAGTATTGAACTCTGTCTCCTGGGTTATACCCTTTTAGGAGGCATGCTCCGGTTCCTTATTTGGAGGTGAGAGTCTAAGACTCTACCTCCAGGGCCGTGCCCCTACCAGGAGGCAAGCTTCAGTTCTTCATTTGGGGGCAGGAGTCCTTAAGACCCTGCCTACAGGGTCATGCCCCTTCTAGGAGGTAAGCTCATATTCTTTATTTAGAGGCAAAAGTCCCTAAAACTCTGCCTCCAGGGCCATGCCCCATGTCCCTTCTAGGAGGCAAGTTCCTATTCTTTATTTGGAGATAGGAGTCTCTAAGACTCAGCCTCCAGGGTTGTGCCCCCTCCATGAGTCAAGCTCCTATTCTCTATTTGGAGGCCGGAGTCCCTAAGACTTTGCCTCTAGGGCCATGTCCCTTCCAAGATGGTGCACTTAGCACGAAGATAAGTCTTTTATTTATCAAAAGTAGTATTTTTTCAAATTCATTACATTCCAAGGTCATATTACAACACTTCCTTCTATGTCTTCTAACTTATATGACCCGGAGCCTCCTACTAACATGTCTTTGTATGGGTCTTCCCAATTAGGTCCCATCTTTTCATTTTTTGGATCTTAGATGTTCCCCACAACCTTTCTGAGCACTAGATCGCCTATTTGGAATTCTCGGGGCTTGACCCTCTTGTTATAGAGCTTGGACACCCCTTCTTGATACTTATCCAATCTTAAGGTAACCACTTCTCTTATCTCCTCCATGAGGTC
>CAUOFW020006859.1:0-22834 GCA_963454935.2 Ilex paraguariensis | reverse complement strand
TTTGGAGCTTGGTACACAAGTTGATAAAGATAAATCTCTCTGGAAGCAACCTTGAGTATGCAATTACAGTACTGGACAGTCATGAGATGCATATCCCACACAGAGTTATCAACACACAACAAACTTGTCTACAAAATTAGCAATCTTTATTCTAATAGAATGGATATGCTCTCGGAGGGAAGGATTCAAACCTACGAATAGCGCCTTTCGCCCCCTTTTCTTGTTTTTAAGATTTTCCTAAAGCTAAATAAAATCAAAATACATTTGATACAGAAATTGATTGTAGCATGGAAACAATACAGACTCACCTATGCCAACTTCAACCAACAAGTTGTAAAATTCAAAAATGCTAGAAAAGCTTTTCTGAAAAGCTAAGCTCAGTTTCATGTATCTTCTTTTTGCAATTTACCTCCACCCAAAAAAAATAATAAATAAATTCATAGGCCATCATGTCTTCCCTCACATCTAAAGCCATGTTCTTTTGCTTTCCTCTTGTTGAGAGTATAATTATTATATTGTTATATTTTATAGGGTTGTAATAAGTATATCTCTCTAAGGTGTATACTAGTCTTTTAAGTTTTCCTAGGTAACAATAAATAAAAGTTAAGAGTGAGAGGTAGCTTAGAATTGACTATTCTCTTCCTCTCTCATATTTTGGTTTTCCTCTACATTCTCTAAATTAACATGGTATCAGAGGAAGGTTGATCTAAATTTGATATGAATTTTCTTTTGGTACTAAACAGCTGAAGCCCAGCCTTCCCGTTCTTTTTCCTTTTCTTCTCCTTTCCTTTTCTTCTTCCTCCGCTCTACTATGCAAATCGCGACTATGGTCTAGAGTTTATGATAAAGATCGAAAAAGGATTAGATGAGCTTAAATTGAAAAATAAAATTTTATTATTTGTTTTACTATTATTATATTAGTTAAATAATATTTATTTGACTAGGAGTATTAATTAGTGTTTGACTAGGAAATTATTATAGAATTTTAGCAGTATAGGAGTTTAAGAGTTTGATTATGAAATTCTTTTAGAATCTTAGTAGGAGAATAGTTTTATTTTGGTAAGGGACTTATCCTATAAATATCTATGCAATCTCCATTATTTTATTAGAGAGATTATGAATAAAAATTGAGTATTCTCTTCGGAGATTTGTGTTTCCTTGCGAGGATGAGGTAAATCCCTTCCACCCCCTTCTTTCTTCTACTCTTTCTATTCTAGTCTTTCCAGTCTTATATCAATTTGGTATCAGAGCAAAACTCCGTTCTATCATCTCTTGCTACTTTTCTTGTCTCTACTACTGCAATTCATAGTTGGATCTTGCCACAAAATTGCAGTTTTGTCTTCGCCTAGTACTTGTCACCTTCTTTGACTGCCGCAGCCAACTTCTTCGGCATAAAATCAGATTACTATCAAACCTGATCTTTGCCAAAATCGTTATTGCTCATACCATCGTCTTTCATCATCTTCAAACACTGTCAAACTCTTTGTCGTAGCCCATAACGTTGAGCATCGCTGCTGTTTGGAATGTTGTTCATTACGATTGATGTTGTTCCAACCTAGGGTTGTGGAGGAAGAAGACAATACACTGTTTAGTCTTTTGCCCCTGGACCCAACCATTTTTTCATTCAAAAGAATTTTCTACCTAGCCCACATAATACCCAAAACCTAAACATTGTCCAGCCCAAAAAAAATAAATATAGCCCAAACAATCCAACCCAACATTACCCATCGGACCCAATCACCCTGAAATAGCACAAACACCCTCCCACGTTCCAGAAATTAAGATCTAACACCTAGAATTTCTGAAATTACACTTTCAACCCCAAAAGTTTCAAAATTTTCACTTTGACCCCACAATTTTCTGAAATTATACTTTCACCTCCCAAAAGTTTCTGAAATTACAATTGGGCCCCTAAAGTTCCAAAAATTATAGAATTTTATGAAATTACATATTGACCTCAATTTTTTAAAAAAAAAAAAATCTTAAAACTCTCTTCAAACCAATAAGGTTTTCAACGCCGAATTAAATGCTAAAGTGGAGACTTTATCCAAGAACATGACAATTCACAAAGAGTCATGAATGCTAGACTAGATACAATTCAAGCATCCATCGATTCACTGAAGGAACTTGTACTCGCTATAGTTTGTGAAACCAAAACAAGTGAAAATTTTAACTTTGTCTCTTCAATTGTCAATCAAAAAGTGGTTGAACACAGCCCTCTAGTTATACCGCAAGTTCCACCATTACAAGTTCCAATCCAATTGAATGGCAATAAACCGAAGTTATTTAATGTTGATGAGCCCAAAAGTTCTACTTCTACTCATCCTACAACAATTGTTTTTGATAAGTCGATTGCGAAATGTGTTCCTACATATGAAGTTAAGAAAGTTTCAAGCGTGACTTTTTTAGATGGGGTTGCTACTTTTTTATCAACATCATCACTATCCTTTTATCTAGAACAAAGTGTGAAAGTTATGAAGATTCGAGATATAGATTCCTCTCATTGTGATATCCTATATTATGTCATTGAAGGGAGATCTTACTTTTATGCTATAAGGTTAGAAGATGTTTCACTATCTGATGTCAATTCTCTTAGAGTATTCTTGCTACAATAACTCTTCAGAAAAAAAAATTTCAGCCGAGGAGAATTGATAGAGATCGAAAAGGGATTGGATAAGCTTAAATTGAAGAATTAAATTTTATTATTTGTTTTACTATTATTATATTAGGTAGGGAATATTTGTTTGAACTAGAATATTAATTAGTATTTGACTAGGAAATTATTATAAAATTTTAGTATTATAAAACTCTTTTAAAATTTTAGTAGGAGAATTGTTTTATTTTGATAGGGGACTTATCTTATAAATATCTATGTAATCCCCACTATTTTTATAAGAGAGATTATGAATAAAAATTGAATATTCTCTACGAAAATTTGTGTGTTTTCTTGCGAGGATAAGGTAAATCTCTTCCACCCCCTTCTTTTTTCTTCTCTTTCTATTCTTTGATTTCTAGTCCTACATCAGTTTATGTCAACCTATGCATAACCAATGGTTGTGGGTGATGGTTGGACATCATTGTCAATGTGGTGATGGATTCCTGTTGCTGCGTCGTGCTTTAATCGATATTGTTTTGTGTTTGTTTAGTCCTCAAAAGGCATTGTTGATTATGTTGTGGTGGTCGCCAATGATCTGGTGTGAGTCATTTTCACTGCTGGAATAGACTGTTGAGTGCTGTCAATAGCTAGGGTTCTCTTGAACTCGTCAATTAGAAGTAGTTTGAAAAGGATCTGGGTTGACCCGTCGGCTTATAAAACATAACTAGGTCAATGGCTCAATTAATTGACACAGCCTAATCTTTGTTTGGGTCCAACATAGGCCCACTGTTCAGCCTAGCCCAAGCCCATTGGTTCAAACCTTCCAGCCTGAGCCTATTTGGTTCAGCTTAGCCCAAGTGAGGCCAGCCCAGACTAGTTCATACAGGCTTGGTTTAGTTCACCCGGTTCAATCCGATTCAAGTCTGTTTAGTCCGGTTCAGCATCTTTTACCACCAGTTCATTCTGGTCCTGTGGTTTTCCAGGTGATTTCGTTGCATCCGAGAATTTTCGTCCAGTTCAGCGGCTTTTAACGACCGATTCAGAGGTTTTCTATCTGATTTCGCTTACTTTGTCACTGGTTTAGTCCTCCGTTTAGCAGATCTGTGTTGGTTCAAGCTCCTAGTCTGGTTCTCTCTATTTTTTTAGCCTCGGGTTCTCTTATCTTCAACTAGTTTCACACTGTTCATGTAACTATTTTGCATTATTTAATCTACTTTTCGTTGGTTTGTCTCAAAATCTATGGTATCACTATGAAGCCCAAGACTAATACTCCACTTCCTAGCCCAAATCTTGCCACCCACACTTTCCCCAGCTGCCCTTCTTAATGTTCCCACTACTTTTGTCAAGTTCAATAGGATTTATTATGTTTTATGAACATATGGTCGCGATCTGTGCAAGTCTTTATTAAAGGCAAATGTCTTAAAAAGTATTTGGTGGGAGAGAAACCCGATGACATTGACCCTGGATTCGACAAGTGGGAACAAGAAGATGCATAGATTATTTCATTATTGTTAAATAACATTGAACCTCGTTTCACCTGGCAATGATGTATTCTAACACTGATAATTTGGGAATAATACTCGTACTTATGAGGTATACAAATAATATTTTTGCTTTGAGCAGGGTACTTTGAGTTGAGAAGACTATTATTCCCAAATTATGGAAATTTGTGAGAAATTCAGGATTTACCACCTATTCATTGTTAATGCAGAGACTGCGTGAGAATTTAGATGTTGTTCGCTTCTTTATTGGTTTGAAGCCTGAGTATGAACCTATTCGTGCCTAGATCTTAGGTGGTCCCAGTCGTCCATCTCTTCCGGATGTCTTTTTACGGCTTGCTATTTTGTCTGAGGACCATTCTAATGTATGGAGTCAGGTAAAGAATATTTTATCTAATAAATTTTCTTACTTTGTGTCATTTATGGATAATTATTCCCACGTGACTTGGTTATTTCTTATGAAAGCTCCTTCTGAATTATTTTCTATATTTAAAACATTCTATAAGAAAATCAAAACCCAGTATAGTTGTCGTATTTGTATTAGGATAATGGTTGTGAATATGACTCTGACCCCTTTTCTACTTATCTTCGTAAAACTAGCATTATTCATCAAACTTCATGTGTCCACACACCCCAACAAAATAGAGTGAATGAGCA
The DNA here is from genome assembly GCA_963454935.2 of Ilex paraguariensis. Classification (NCBI taxonomy): domain Eukaryota; kingdom Viridiplantae; phylum Streptophyta; class Magnoliopsida; order Aquifoliales; family Aquifoliaceae; genus Ilex; species Ilex paraguariensis. The sequence goes on along the minus strand of CAUOFW020006859.1, from coordinate 18,082 downwards.
TAAAAATTGTATCTATTGGAAGTGACTCACGCACTTTTATTTCACATGCATGTTTCTCGATGTTTTTGAAATGATGCTATTTTTATTGCTTGTCATCTCTTTAATTGTATGCCCTCGTTTATGTTAAATAGGCACAGTCCCTATTCTGTCTTTTTCTCCATTTTTCCTTATTGTTCTTATCTCTTAAAATATTTGAGTGTGTTTGTTATGTTCACAACTTGAGTCCCAAATTTGATAAACTCACCCCTCGTACTCCAAAATGTCTTTCTTAGCTATTCTCGCACATAGAAGGGAGTCTCATTCCTACAATCTCACACTTCACAGATACTTCATTAGTGCTAATGTCAGCTTCACTAAATTGGTCCCTACTTCCAAGTTCATGTTCATCCCATGGACCTCGACTTTGACTAATCCCCTCCACCCCCCTCTTTCTTAGTTAATTTTGCACACAGAAAGGGTATCGTTAATACAGTCCCACACTTCGCAGATACTTCATTAGTGTTGATGTCACCTTCACTAAATTGATCCCTACTTCCAAGCTCCGGTTCATCTCATGGACCTTGACCTTGACTTTGAGCAATCCCCTCCACCCCCTCTTCCATTATCGTCCATCATTCCACTGCTTACTGTACTACCACCCGCTTTACCACTCTCGTCCTCTTCCATTATGCTCCATGTATACTCTCATCATTAACGACCATCGACTGAGGTGCCTCTAACGTCTTCATCGCCATTTTCTGATCCTAATCCCCCTGTTACTTCCAACTCTTTATTCATTGCTCTTTGTAAAGGTACTTAGTCGTTTGTTACTCACCATCCTATTACTAATTTTGTTTCTTATGATGCATTGTCACCTGCTTTCTCTTATTTTATATCTCAACAGTCTATTATCTCTATTCTTAAGACCTTATAAGCGCATTATCTAATTCGTATTGGAAGAAAGTTATGGAAGTGGAGATGAATGTCTTACATTATAATGGACTTGGGACCTTATTCCTTTAACCCTGGTAAAAAAGATAGTTGATTGTTGATGGGTGTACACTGTCAAAATTTAATCCTAATGATTTTGTTGAACGCCTCAAAACCCGACTTGTTACTAAGGGATTTACCCAAACCTACGGTATTAATTATGGAAAAACCTTTTCGCATGTTGCCAAAATATCTTATGTTCGTGTAATAATTTTTTTGGCTACTAATCTCTATTGGCATTTATTTCAGTTAGATGTGAATAATATCTTCTTACATGATGACTTGGTTGAAAAAGTGTGCATGAAGCAACCACCTAGGGTTACTGCTCAGGGGGAGTATCATAAGAGTGTCGGCTCAAGAAATCTTTGTATGGTTTAAAGTCATCACTGAGAAGATTTTGATCTTCTTAAATGTCAATAGGCCATTCTGTTTTCTACATACATACTAATTCCAGTACATTATACTGATTGTTTATGTGGATGATATTGTAATTACCGAAGATAATTCTGAGAGTATAGCAAAGTTGAAAGTCTTCCTGCTGGATCAATTTCATGCTAAAGACCTAGGCAAACTTAGGTGCTTCTTGGGTATTGAAGTTGCTATGCTGGATCAATTTCATGCTAAAGACCTAGGCAAACTTAGGTGCTTCTTGGGTATTAAAGTTGCTAGATCTACGCAGAATATTTGTTTATCTCAAAAGAAAATATGTACTTGACATGTTAGAGAAAACAGGTTAACTAGGTGGAAGACCAATCAATGTTCCTATGGATCCGAACCAAAAGCTATTGATGGATAATGGTGCATTATTTAAAAATTCAGGTTGGTATCGTAAGTTGGTCGGGAAGCTAAATTATTAAACTATTACCCCCATCATATATTGCATATGCAATTAGTGTTGTGAGCCAGTTTATAGGATTTCCTAAAATACCATATTAGGATACAATCATTCGCATTCTTAGATACCTTAAACGTGCTTGTGGACTTGGATTGTTGTATCGAGCCAATGGAACCTTAGAGTGGAAGATTTTACAGTTGTTCATTGACCTAGCTCTCCCTCAGATCGAAGATCAACTACTGGTTATTGTACTTTCTTGAAAGTAACATGGTTACATGAAAAAGTAAGAAACAAACATTGGTAGCAAAGTCTAGTGCCAAGGCTTGAGTATAGGGTAATGACGCATACCACTAGTGAGTTGACATGATTACGATATTTTCTTCAGTAGATTGGTTTTCCAGTCCAACATCTCTTACAGTTGTACTGTGACAATAAGGCAACCTGTCGCAATGCTACTAATCCGTTTCCATGAGAGGACCAATCATAGCGAAGTTGATTGTCACTTTATTCAAGACAAGATACTAAATGGAGATATTGTAACACCGTTTGTGAAATTTGAGGATTAGCTTGCAGATATGTTCACCAAAGTATTGAAATATACTCGTCTTACAACAATTTGTTCCAAGTTTTTATTATATAGCATATATACTAGAGGGGAGTGTTGAGATTATAATTATTATATTGTTTAAATTTAATAGGGTTGTAATAAGTATACCTCTAAGGGTATACTAGTATTTTATATTTTCCTAGGTAACTATAAATATAAGTTCAGAATGAGAGGTAGGTTAGAATTGACTACTCTCTGCCTCTCTCATATTTTGGTTTTCCTCTCCATTCTCTAAACTTAACACCTCTATATCCTTAAAACACTTTCAATATATAATTATATCCGAACTTGAAACTCACTGCTTTCCAAATTTGTGATCTGACATGCTTCTAACAGCCATGATCCAAACTGACACCGCTATAGCTGTTCTATCGAATACTAAATTACATACCATTTATCGATCTAGATAAGTGGCAAATTTTATGTCAGGTACCCTAATTCCATTAAAATGCCTACTACCCCAAAATGTCAAACCAAGTGCTAAGTTATCTAACCATAAGTTCTGTGTATCGTAATTATTTATTAATCTCAGAGAAGTATAATAAATATACAAAATAAGAAGCGAGACAGTTGGGTATATTTTCCTACAACCTTGGTCGCAAATTGGTGGTTATAATAACATCAAGAAAATTGAACACAAAAGGCAGTGAACAGACATGCAAGAATACTATTTTGGCTTACAGGAATTGGAACTTTGGACTCTTTAAACAAAGGTTTATAATCAGCAGGAGCCTTATAACTTGGATTCAGCTCTAGTATTTCACCTGGAAATTGTCAAGAATACAGTCAGAACGCCACATATAATTGCAAACAAAGAGAACAATCTATAAAAGTATGTAAGCGTACCAATAGCTTCACGCCTTTCGAGTTCCAATAGTTCTGACTCCTACATCCACAGATTTCAATGTAAGTTTTTGGAAGCTAAAACCCTTGCATAATAATTAACATACCCCAAAAAAGTGATTTTACCTCATTACTAATATGTTGACCTGAAGACTCATAATCCATCATCTGGGATGCTGATGGTGAGGCTAAATTTTCCGCCATCTCCAACTTTCCTGAGTTTAGCTTTCGTGTAATTTGATCCACCCGAGTCTGCTCAAATTTTGTGCCATCACACAGGCAGCAATGTCAATTAGTGGCACCAAGAAGGGGATGCAAGCCATTACATGGAAGACACGACATTTTAGCACCCAAAGGCAGAAATAAAATATTCCTCCCACAGATTGAAGCTAAAAATGCAAATAACTCATTCACAAAAATTTGAATTTGTAATAGCTAAGTGAATGTCCAAAAGGTAGGTAACAGAAAAGAGAACTATTTTAGTAAAAAAAAAAAAAGATAAAAAAAATCTTGTAGAATATATGGTAATGGAAGCATAAAAAGACGCAATATAGATCATAACTTGCAAAGAATTCCCACATACCTGATAAGCTAAAGCTCTTCCCTTTCTAACAGCAGCATCCTGTGTCAGATCAGGGCCCCATTTAGTTTTCCGCTGCACCTGTTTAGCACTTTCTTCATTCACCACCTCACTACCACCTGGCTTTTTACCCCCACGGAAGATAGGAATCAATGAACCTGATAATTTGTTTCTCGGTATTACAAATCCAGTTTTTTTCACAAACATAGAACTCTTGGATGCACTTGTTGATGGTGTAGCTGTTACAGCAGTCTGAATAGCAGCAGATGCCTGCTCAATTTTCGTGCTCATCTTGCTTTCCAAGCACACTTCCCCAATTGCTTACTGTAATTTACAAACTTTGAGAAGTTAAGCCACAGTTAAGAATCAACCTTAGGGGTCTCAGTATGAAACTATTCATGGCTCAGACTAAAGTCGCCAAACATGCATAAGAAATATTTTTTTTTGAATGAAAACCCCAGATTTCATGACAGATTCAAACAGTGATTGCAAATGGTAGCGTTATGATTATTATAGACCCAAGTTGTCAAAAATATGTAACGCAACGCACATCGTCTTTTAAAAAATAATGTATCGTATACCATATCTATCGTAATCTTAGAAAAACGTATTAAGAAATAATCTATACTATTTATACATGTCAGCATCTGTGAAAACTTTTGATTTCTTATTTTATTATAATAAAGTCAATTATACCCACCAATATATATACTTTCATCTAATTTTTGTTTTTTTACGCCTATTTGACTTTCAACTTGTTTACACTTTTTTATAATGACTTCTAAATTCTTTTAAACTCATTTATTAGTAGTATAGTTACATACAATTTTCTATATCTATATAGAAGTAAATGATAAACTTTGGATTTCTTATTTTAACCCTAATTATTATAATAAAATCCATTATACCCACTAATATATATACTTTCATCTAATTTTTGTTTTTTACTCCTATTTGACATTCAACTTATTTTAAACTCTTTTATAAGGACTTTTAAATTCTTTTGAATTCATTAATTAATTGTACAATTACATACAATTTTTTATATCAATATGAAGAAGTAAAATCGTATATATATGTTAAATTATTATACAAATATAGTTATCAAATTGAATTCCATGGTCAATATATATATATATTATTTTATTTTATTTTTTGGCATACAATAATATAATAGTATTATAAGCAATCTAATCAATCTATTTTAAAAAATAAAAATTAATAATTCTATAATATAATTAGTGTCCAAATGCCTAAAAAGGTCGGAGAGATACCTAAATAAATGACAAATTAGGTATTCAAAGTTTTATAGAATAAATTAATAATTAAATTTTAGTAATAATTAAAATCTAAATTAATAATTTGACTTTTAATTTATTATTTAATTTAATTACATATATAATTTCATATTTTTATAAAAAAAATATTATTTAAATTTATTTACGTGCAACACACGTCGTGCATTATTAGTACTATTAATAAAAGTGCTTTAAGATGAAAAACTTTTGAATCTCTATTGAAAAGGTCAATCTATCCTTTTGCAAATAAATATTTAAATTATCTTCATATCCTTATATATTTAAATTTCTAAATTATCTATAACATATCTTTTAATTATCTATTTTCTATGTATAAATATTAATTTCTATAATAAAAATTTGATTGACTATATTACGCTTAAAAAATATGCACCATTATATTTTCAATAAAGTGTTCAAAAAATTTTTAAAACTCTATCAATCTAATATTACTCATATCATATGCAAAGATAGCATTATACCTATATATGTGTATTTTTTTTATCAAAAAGTTTAATCCTTTTATTTTTAAGTTGAAATATAATTGTATATTTAGTTTTTTTAAATCAATTTATGTTACACAGTATAATTCTTTAGTCATAATAAATTTTTTAAGTTGTACTAATATTCTATGTAAAAATAGATATTACATTATACTTTTCAACAAAACTTGAATTTTTTAAAATTTTAATTTACTTGATAATATATATTATAGAGTAGTACATAAAATATTATCTCAATTGACCTAACTAATTCCTAATTAAAATAAGGTTCCAATGTGATTAGAAATAAGCACATAGTCTTCATTTAGTATTGGACTAGCATGCTAACATTACAAATTCCATCAGTTTGGATTGGATTTGTAGTGCACACTCCTAAATTGAAAGTGGGCATGAAAAAGAATTGTCAAAAGAAACTTAAATATAAAAAGACAAAGTTTCCCTTGCAGTCTTTGAAAAAGAAAAAAAAAACTTAATACCCACTTGGCCCTCACCCCTCCAATCAACACATCCAGCAACTCCACCACTACCCTTTGCCCCCCGTCTCTCTCTCTCTCTCGGACTTAGACGTATCTTCCCTTCTCTTTCACACCTTTCCTCTCTATCTCTCTCTCTCACACACGCACAGAGATCCCCAGCAGAGCATCTATCACAAAATGCAGCCCTTGCATCAGCCTAGATCCACCTCAGAGTAACTCCACCATCGATAGCCACACGGGTGAAGTGCAAACATACCATCGCACGGAGCAATCCGTCGACAGTATAGACGGAGCAAATCTCTTGAGCAACTTCACCGTCAATAACAATGGGACAGAGCAACTTCATCCCAATTTCAGAATTTCAACAGCAAACAAACAGCATTAAATTCATTCACAATTTCTACCAAATTGGGTCCAATTTCAACACATCGCAATTTCACAATGTCATGAATTGGGTTTGATTTCTAACAGTTCACAATTTTACAGTTGCCATTCAATTTCTACCAATCACATTTTGACTAATTGGGTTAGAATTTGTTACTTTTTTTTGTTGGTTTGAATAGGGGTTATTTTGGTGGTGGTGGTGGTGGTGGTGGTGGTGCATAGTGGTGCACAGTGGGGGAATAGTGGATGTAGGCAGGTGAGGTGGTGCAAGTGGTGCACAATTGGGTGGTGCAGATGGTGAGAGTGGTCCACAGTTGGGTGGTGGAGGAGGTGCGCCATGGTGTAATGGTGGATGTGGGCAGTGGAGTGGAGTGTTTGTGGGGATTGTGTCGCGAAATAAAAGAAGAGAGGAATACAATGAGGGGTAGGAGTGTCTTTTTCCTGTCTCCGGTAATGGTGTTAGCCATTTATTTTAGTCCAATATTACCTGGGGGTGAAAAGAAGTTTGCCCATAAATATATAGTGTCCAAAATAATACAAATACCATTTCAACTCATTTCTCTTTCAATCCTTCATCCTTGTAACATAATATTTTCTATTTGAAGAAGAAGAAGAAGAAACGGCAAACGCAGACGCAGATCCTAGAAGAAGACAATAGTAGGCTTTATTTGTTTGACATCAAACCAAAAAGAAAGAAACAACATATAGGAAATGATGTTTCACTGTTTAGGGTAAAAAAAAAGTCTTGTGAAATACTATCATTTCATTGTTTAGAGTAAAAAATTAAAAAAAAAAGATCATGTTCATATTGGTTTTTTCACTTTATCAAAATGTATTGCAAGAAATGTATTGCTTATCGTATCACACAAAGAAAAAACAATACGACTCATTAATACCTATCTCTTTTCCACTGTATTGTAACGCACTGTAAGATACATACCAAGTATCGTAAGATACTAACAACTATGTTATAGAACAGAATTGTCTAGTTTTTGTTATCAAATTCCTAAGGACAAATTTCATTTTTGGCTAACCTCAAGTTTGCACATCATCTACTTCGGTCTCTAAAGTACCAATTTTTGCAATTTCATCCATGACGTTTCCACTTGATATTTAAATGGTTAAATCCATCATGAAGATTAAACAAGTAATGGAACACTATCATGTGTGCCTACATGCTTACAATACAGTGGTGTTCTGCTCGAAAAATAAAAAAGGTCCCAACTCAAAGTCGGGTAAAATCTAACCCACTAGTGAAAACTATGATACATGTCAACTTTGACCCATCAAATTCTTCTTCTTCTTCTTTTGGTGGTCCACCTCTAGCCCAATCCCACGCCACCCCATCGCTCCCATCCCCAACCCAACCTAACCTTCCCACTCCATTTATAAACAAAAACACATCGAAACACGTAAGAATGTTTCCAAGCACAATATTATAAAACCTATTTCCAAACACAAGATACAATCTCTTTGTCTCTCCCTATACTTTACTCTCTATCTGTACATTCAACTCCTCTTTCTATGCTTGGACACCATGACAATGGCCATTTTGCTTTCTTCTTGTGGAGTGTTTACTCTCTTTCCTCCATCCCAACTTGATGCAGCAAATTTTGTATCAAAGCATAATTCAATCCATGCCTATAGCTAATTATGGTCAAGGAGAATATGGAGAAAGAGGACAACAAGCCCAAATCGCAGAATGGCAGATAGGACAGATGATTGAGGATTTCGCACCAATTGTGCCAGTTCTTAAGTGACAAGAAGATCCAATGACCCATATGGAGGTACTAGAGGGAAATCATATTCTTTTAGGGATATTGAAAGGTCACCACGAGGATGAAGAAGAGATTGATCTGAAGATATCAACCCCTTTCACGAAAAAAAGTGGCAAGAGAAGTACATTCTGGGGTAGGGTTGGAAGAGAGATTGGTTCGAGCACTTGATTTAGACGATGCATGAATACAATTGAGGTTGCTTAGGTTTTTTGCAGGTTGCACGTCAAAGCTTATTTGGATTAGGAAGCGAGTTTAGAGAATTATGTTGAATGAAAACCAAGGACAAAGAAAAGAGAAGAGAAAACATTGTTTACAATGCTTAAGTTGAAGGGCAATGCACTTCAATGGTTAAAGAAGTACACGGGCATTGTTCCCAACAAGGCAAGCAAAAAAAATACCACGTGCCAGCAAATGAAATCAGAGTTGCGAAAGCAATTTTTGTGGCCTAATTATGCGATGGAGTTATATGAGATGTTTCATTCATTGAAGCAACAAAATATGACAGTGGAAGAGCACACTTCACAGTTTAATAGTAGCTCTGATCGAGTTGGTTTAAATGAGAGCAACAAACCGATGACATCTTGTTAACTCTCTAGTTTAATGAGCCCATTATGGAGGAGATAGGAATAATTCGCTTGTTTAACCTAAAAGATGCTTGACAACATGCCTTAATGGCTGAAAAGAGGGTTTGGCATTACAGCGCTAGAAGACCTATTATGGAAGGTGCTAGAGATGCAATTCCAAGAACCATAAGAGCTTGCACGAATAGGCCAAAGGACAGAGCTGAGGCTGCCACACTTGATCGAGCAAGAAGAAGCAACAACAATGGTGCTAGTAAGGTTGAAATGGGGAAAGGAAATTGTCAGATATGAAGCTCATAACAATGTTGTTGGAAGCCCTAAAAGAGTGAGCAGTAGCACCCTAACGGTGAATGTGGTCGAGGTTGAGATGAAGAGGAGGCATTATAACAATCAATTTATTACTAATATGATTCAATGAAGAAAAGATTGTAGATGTCTTAATGGACGAATGAGAATCTTTAGTGGTTTGACAAATAATGATTACACCCAAAACTGAGGTAGACTGGAGGTGCCACAATATTTTTTGCACACAAGTACCATGCAGTGCAAAAGGTATGCGATGTTATCTTTGATGGTAGCAACCATTGTAATCCTTACAAAGTTGCATGGTTTTGGTGGAGAAATACGGTACCTGTTAATTCTTATTGTCTAGTCAAAGTTAGTATGAACAATACTTTCAATGATGAGTCTTGATGTGATATTGTATAGATGGATGCTTGTCATATTTAGTTAGGAAGACCATATCTACACCAAAAACATGTGAACCACCACACTAGAGCTAGTCCATGTTCGTTTAAAAGAGGTATCAAACTGTGAAAGTCACAACCACTTAAAGAAAGAGCCACTCTTACGACTCAGACCAAAAAGGTTAATGGCTTTCTAATAAACAAAAACTTGAAGAGGAAAGCAAGGAAAGAGATTGGATGCATATGCTTGTTGGTAAAACTGTGCAGGGTGAACAACATGAACAAAATTTAGATTTTCCACAAAAAAATCAGCAATTATTAAGGGATTTTAAGGATCTTGCTGCGGATAAATTGCCTATGGGCTTACCACCACTTAGAAGTATCCATCATACAATAGATTTGATAGCAGGAACAATTGTTTTGTAATTTTGCTCTAGAAATTAATAGTCTTAGTCATTCTTTGGTCTACCACGGGCCATACGGCTATAATATTTCTTCTCACCTTGATTCTAGTGTATTTTAGAGCTTTCTGAGTTAATTGTCAATTATTGTCGATTGTGTACTCTATTTTGAGCTGGCTAATGCGAGATTAAAGTCTTTTGTTGAATCACAACAACCCTCTATCTTTTTCTCACTCTCTCTATATATAGATATGTATATTTGCATATTTATATACCTGCGCACCTCTTTTGTCATCTTCTTCATAACCATCTTCAATTACCATCTTAATATACTTGAATCTAATATAGATCTGACCAGTTTTCCCATGATGTGGTTGTCTATGCCCAAAGAACATCCTTCCGACTCATCGTCTTTTATCTAATCACGAGAATCAATTAGATCCCACATCTCTCTTTTCTCCAGTACTCTATTTTTCGAGTTTCTTAGGGAGGTTGAGATGGAATGGATGTGGCTTTCTTCTAGGGTAGTGTCGCGGTGGAGCCACTGGTTGGAAGGTTGTTGATGGTGGTGCATTTGTAGGATGTTGATTTGAGGCAATGAGAGAAGCTGGCTAGAGAAAGGGTGACAGACTGAGAAATTGAACAAGTGGAGAGAGATTGAGGGTGACAAAGAGAAGAAAAAAGAGTGGCATGACCCATGTCTATTGGATCCGAATCAACCTGTCGATTTTTTTTCCTTATAAATACCCTTTATATATCTCACGTGATATGCATATGGTTAATTTACCGCTACCAATTCAAATAGTCATTGTCGAGTGATCCATTGAAATACAAACTACTAAGTTTCAAATAGTCATTGTCAAGTGATCCATTGAAATACAAACTACTAAGTTTAGGATTGACCTGAGAAGCACGGATACAACACGATACGGATATAACGATATAGAAAAATTTTAAAAAGTAGGATACAGGTATGGTTAGGATAAGTCTATCTATCTATCTATCTATCTATCTATCTATATATATATATAAACGTTATTACAACATTAGGGATACGAGGGATTAAAAAATAAAACACATTCAAACTAAATAATTTATGTTACTTGCATAGGAATGCTTAATGGTGCTTTAAATTCAAGATTCTATGTAATTTTAAGGATGAAGATGTGTCACCTTTCGAGAGTTCTCAACTTTTACATAAAATTTAATTTCCATAGACTTTGTTAGCTTTAACATTAGCCATAAAAACTCATTACTCAAGCTCACCAAATTGTAAAGAATTGACAAATCTTGTGATATATATGATTCACGCCCAAATGAACATCTTGGAATGAGGAATTTTTATTTGTATGATTCATGGTTTCTAAACAATCCCCTTTACTAAGTATAAGATGAATGTAATCACCTTGAAAATACGCGTATTTGAGGTATATCCGATAAGTATCCAACAATGATAACTAGTTTATTAATTATTTGATACATGAGAAAAGTATCTGATACGTATCCGCAAGTACCCAACGAGTATTGACATCCAATGCATATTGGATACACCCCGATCGAAGTATCAATGCATCATAGGGCATGACATTGCAAATGTTGGTACTTTAGGGACCAAAGTGGGACCATCATTTGAGGAACCAAAAATATATTTAATCCAATTCACAGCACATTATTTTCCCCATTTTCTGGTACAATATAATTCAAGATTCAATGGTCCGTCGCATTATTTACCTAATGTTCTATAACGTAGTCATAAAGTAAGGTGAAAGAGATCAACACAAAGGCAAACAAACACCAAATGTGTGTGTGTGTGTGTGTGTGAGAGAGAGAGAGAGAGATATCAGAAACTTAGAATTCATCTCTATCAAAGAAGTTGCTAGCCATTACCAATGACTATACTTGTAACTTTTTTGTGAAAATTCTCAGCTTTATGGAATCTATGAAGTCAAAAAAATCGACACACTGATTTTCTTGAGGTGGTCAGGCGGTTTCAATACCAGAAAGATTGCCTAAACCCGTAGAAAATCCAAAAGAGGATAATCTAGGAGAAGATCAGGACTTAGGTCTAATGGAGGAAATTCCCTTAAGATTTGTTTTCCCTTAGAGTGCAGATAAAGGAAGGAAAAGAGAAAGCTACTATTGCCAATACCTTTGTTAAACAAGTACCAGGACTGTATGTCCAAAAAAGGAAGATAAAAACACAATAATACTATTTAGGTTATGAGTTATTTTCTCAATTTGTCCACATTCACATGGCTATTTATAAATAAGCTCAAAACGCATGGCACGTATTCTTTTTGAAAACGACATTTGAACCTAGGAACAAATTAAAAGTAAGATAACCAGATACTTGTCCCCTAAGTTTAGGAGGTTTGGAGGATTTTAGACCTAGACACATACCCAGCACCTATAGTGAAGAGCATGTAATTTCAAATTAACCAAATAAGAAACATCATCATTAAATATTGACAAAATTCACCAACTTAAAGCAAAAAAATTCATCAATATTCTGCCATACAAGACATTATTCTCTGCTACTTACTGCATCTTTTAACTACTTGGTTAATGCCTACCATAGTTATTAGTATCGTACGATACGCGATACGTATCGTACAATACGTCACGATACAGCAGAAAAATAATACGTATTTTATCTCTATATCGTTTTTGCACCATATCGTACAATACACGATACGATATGTGACAATTCTGTTTTTTTTTATTTTATTTTTTTTGGTTTTTTGGGGCTAAAATGACATTATATTACCCTATGACTTATTTTTAAATCTCTATCCAATGAAATAACGTCGTTTCAGTGGTTATAATTTAAAAAAATAAAATAAAGTCTTATTTTAATGTTGTTCAATTGAATTCAAAATTCCTAGTTAATATTAAAGTTGTTCAAACAGTTGATGTTAAAAGTTTGAATTAGAGATCTTTGTGTTTTGATATTACTGAAGTATGTTGAAAACTTGAATAGTTGGTAGAATATTAATGAAATGCTATATTATTATGAGTGTACGACTTTTTTACAAAAGTGTGTGTGTGTGTGTATATATATATATATTATTAATTAATTAAAAATTAAAATTGTGCGCATAGTTATTAGTATCGTACGATACGTCACGATACACCAGAAAAATAATACGTATCGTGTCTCTATATCGTTTTTATACCGTATCATACGATACGATACGTGACGATTCTATTTTTTTATTTTTTGGGGTTGAAATGACATCGTTTTACCCTATGACTTATTTTTAAATCACTAGCTAGTGAAACAATGTCGTTTTAGTAATTATAGTTTAAAATAAAATAAATAAAATATGTTGTTAATGTTGTTTAATTGAATTCAAAATTCCTAATTAATATTAAGATTATTCAAGTAGTTGATGTTAGAAGTTTGAATTAGAGGTTTTTGTATTTTGATATTACTAAACTATGTTAAGAACTTGAATAGTTTGTGGAATATTAATGAAATGCTATGTTATTATGAGTCTATGACTTTTTTATAAAGGTATATACATATATTTTATTGATAATTATTTAAAAATTAAAATTGTACGTATCTTACGATACACGATACGATACAATACACTATTTTTAAAAAACGATACGCTTTCTGATACACGATTTGACAACTATGATTATGCATATCTTACGATACATGATACGATACACTATTTTTGAAAAATAATACGCCATCCGATACGCAATTTGACAACTATGATGCCTACACTTATTATGAGACATGTCATGTGTTCAACTACATAGATTAAGGATTAACTGACTGTAGGTTGTAGTTTCTCTGGTTAAAATTCAAAATAAAAGCAAAATAACAATATTGCACCAAAGACAATGGGAGCATAACACACTATGGCAAAATATTCTCCCAATCGCTTAGTTTTGATCAGTATTCTTAATATCAAAAGTAGCATTTGCACCAACACAAGCAGCTTCAATCAACACATTCATTATACATTGAGGCATATACTTACTAATAATGCTTTTTATGATTTCCCACTGCCCAAACTACCTACAACTTGGACAGCAACTGGAATTAAACCCAAAACAACTTCAATAGTTAGGGCTCAGTTGTGGTAGTGTGAGGCAACCCTAATATGCAAATTTTTAATAATAATCAATGCAGTTTCATAAAACCCTTTTCCTCACTGCGATATGAACCCCCCTTTTTTTCCATTTTATACTTTTTTATTTCCAAGAAAATACCATGCACCTAACACTCCTATCACCTTTCAATTTCAAAATTGTTGCAAGGAACCAGTTAGAAAGAGTCCACCGGCATGATTTCACATGAATTTATCCATTAAGTTAATTGGGACCATATTATTCCAACCACAATGTAGTCTAGTTTTCCACATACTTGAACACCAATAAAAAACACCATCATGTTTTAGGAAAACTTAATCACAAACAATCGAAAGTATAGAATTATGCATGCACATTAACTCAACCAACAATCACATCCAATTGAACCAAAAAATACACCAGAACCAACAAGACAGACTTCCAAGTCGATAACAGCTGCAAAAACCAAAACCAATTTTAGGGCAAATTGCACCAATTGTCCCAGAATTTTACCATTAGTTAAACTTTGGTCCCTAAAATTTTAATTCCATCAATTTAGCCCCCAAAGTTACACATTGAATCAATGTGGTCCTGACACTACCGTGTAAAGGCCATTTCTGGTATTTTAAAAATAATCCCTCAATCCAAACGCCATTATCCCTTATCTGAACAATATTAAACACAGACCCAAACACATATCTTCTCCTTCCTCTATTTTTTCTTCTCTCTTTCACAAACAAACACCCTGCATCTCTCTCTCCGCGCCCCCAATTAGCTCTCTCTACGCATCAATCTCTCCAGCTTTATCTCTCTCTAGGTTTCTCCCTCTCAAACCAAAAGCATCCCCTGTCTTAAACATTGACACACACACTCACAAGCCCACACAGATATTTAGATCACAATCGCACAAAAACAATCTTCGTCTGTCTCCCTCTCTCTTCCCTAAAAACTCTATCTGCATCTGTCTAACACAAACACAAACACAAAAATATCCAACCACAATTTGAGAAATACCTTATTTGCCGTGAATTCCATGGGCAATTAAGCTCCAATTCATGACACTGGCCAGAAATTGCTCACCACCCAGATTCCGTATGGAGCTTCCAAAGTTAAATTGATAAAGAATTAGGTCTGCATTAGGTATAGGATTTTGATTGTGAATTTCGGTCTCTATCTGTGTTTCTCTCCCTCTGGAATTCTCTGGCTTATGTGGTGACAATGACCCCTTATTTTCCGTGTTGCGACGAGCATAGTTGTTACTGTTCGTTGATGGTTTTGGGTGGCAGTGGTTATGAACTTTTTGGCGGTGATGGAAGGTGAATCTTGATTGGGGTTAGTTTAGTGTTTATACCTTCTTTATGTGAGGCACTGAAAATTTAACAAGGAGAGGGGGGCAGAGAAAGAGAGAGGTCGCTGATGTTGGGGATGGCCGCTAGTGCTCAGGGGCAGTAGTTAGGGAAGGGAAGTGGTTACCGGTACTGAGGAACTGTCGTCAGGGTTCATATCAGGCTGGGGGAGAGCTGGGGATTGGAGATTGGTCGCCGGTGTAATTCTAGGTTTTTTGGTCTAAGACATATTTTGGTTTTTCAGAGCATCTCTAGGATCAAATTTAAATAAATATTTAAATAAAAAATTTGGTTCGATATAAATGATTTCGATCATCAAACTTAAATTTAAAAAAAGAAAATATTAATTTTAAATAAAAAAAAATCTAAATTAAAAATAAAATAAAAATGATCATGGAATATTTAAAAGATGATAAAATCTTATCAAAATTTGGAGTCCGATCCCATTTGTGGATTGGTGATGAGTCCATCAACGAAACTTGTTTAATAGTAAATCTATTTTGATCTCTATTATTCAAAATACCCTCATTAATTTTATTTAATTATAAAAAAATTGAAAACTAACAACTCATAAATTTTAGAAGTTTGACTAATATTAAAATTTTATCTCTTATATATATTTATATTCATATATACAATAGAACTATTTATTCTCTCTCTCTCGTATGTGTGTGTGTGTATATATATATATTAAGGATAACTCGTACCTAAAGGTATGGTGTAATTTAAAAAAAAAATTGAGCATTAAATTTGGGCACAAAATAATCAAAC
The DNA here is from genome assembly GCA_963454935.2 of Ilex paraguariensis. Classification (NCBI taxonomy): domain Eukaryota; kingdom Viridiplantae; phylum Streptophyta; class Magnoliopsida; order Aquifoliales; family Aquifoliaceae; genus Ilex; species Ilex paraguariensis. The sequence goes on along the minus strand of CAUOFW020006859.1, from coordinate 1,935 downwards.
ACTGAACTCAGACGTATACTAAGCTGAAATCCTAATCAATTTCCAAAATTCGTGCCTGAAATTGTGCAATTAAAATAAAAAATTAAAAAATAACATTGTTCTTGAACACGAAACAATCTAGCACTAAACATAGACACGCACGAAATAATCAAACACAGAATATTGATCGTGAACATGAAATAATCCAGTATTAAACTTGAATCCGCACTAAATTGAAAGTCTAAAATGCATCTTTTAATACATCCGTAGTTTACATAAATGATTAACAAAGTATTTACTTATATGAAAAAATGAAAATTATAGTAATAACCCGTGTCTAAAGGCAGGCACAGTGCACCTTAAAAATCGAGCACCCAAAGAATCAAGCCCACTATATTAAATCTAAATAACCACTTTTAAAAAAAATGGACAAAACTCAAACTTGAAGACATTATACAACATAAAATCGAACACTAACCATGTGATACAAAAACTTTTGAAATAATCCAGCATTAAACTTGGACCCACGCTAAAATGCATCATTTAATACATCCGCATTTTACATAAATGATTAACAAAGTATTATCTATACAAAAAATGAAAATTCTAGTAATAACTAGTGTCTAAAAGCAGGCACAGTACACCTTAAAAATCGAGCCCAATATATTAAATAGCAACAATCACCTTTTTTAAAAAAAATTGACAAAACTCAAACCTAAAGACATTATACAACATAAAATCGAGCACTAACCATGTAATACAAAAACTTTCAATAGCATACAAACTTATATGATTGAAACTATATAAACCTAGTTTTTACTCACAGTTATGCCCAAAAAAAATACTCAAAAGTCAATTCTCTGCAAATCTATATTATTAGAATAAACTAATTTTTATCGATCACCAAGTATAGAGAGAGAAATAAAATATATAAATCATCACCTTATCAACAAAGTTGTAAGATTAATGGTACCTAAAAATCACAAATACATAAACATAGTGTAGAGGCCAACAAAGTCTTGAACACCACAATCATGAAAGATTCACCATTAAGTACTCAACCATAAGACCTAAAAACAAACACATTGCTAACAATTAAGGCTATGCTCTAACAAACTAAAGCATGAATAACTAAAATAAATTGAAGTACAATGATTATAGTGGTGATAAAATAAAACTCTCACAATAATGGACATTGGATATTAGCTTCAGTAATTGTAACATTCCATCGATTACCAACATAACAAATATCATCCTATGGAACAACATATTCTTTGTTTGTTGCTAACACATCAAAAAAAAAATGGGAATCTCATAGCCAAGATAAAGAGAGAATATTGCCTAAAGACACTGTACAACCCAAAAAATAAGCATTGGTTTTGGGGGGCTTATTCATTGTGTACTTGGTAAAATATATTATATGCAATAAATAAATTGCAAGCAAACGCTATCCCATTAACTATAAAATAGTTCCCAATGCACAAATTTGAAAACATAGTAAATTCAATGCAAACACATAGTAAATTCATGTTTTTAGCCAATGCAAATTTTACGATTAGCAATCTATAGGCACTGTCACTCTTGTAACCACCACAAATTTATGAATATGAATAATAAAATTTTGTTAACCAAGGGTCCAAAGCTTAAAAAAAATGAATATGTTGGGTTAACCAAGCATCCAAAGCTTTAAAAAAAATAAATAATAATCAACAAAGGCTCATAAAAAAATACAATGTGACTGTTGTAATATAACAATGGCAATATAGGGAACTTATGAGTCAAGAATTAAGAGACACTTAATATGCATCAAGATTGTTGTTGGGTTAGTAATTCCACAATCTAATGATTCAACCATGAAAAATTTTGCTCATATGAAAAACCAATAAAAGCTTGAAGAACCACATCAGAAAGTACATGGGTTCTCAAATTTAAAGAAAATTCACTCTCTTCTACCAA